>AYEL01032211.1:0-20677 GCA_000484575.1 Olivierus martensii
AAAAAATTCCTTTATTAATGAAAAATTTATTTGTATCATTATTAAATTTAACTTTTAGAATTTAAAATCAAAATTCTGATAAATATCAGTAAAAAATACATTTTACTTTAAAAATTTAAAGTATGAAAATATTTAGTCTGAGAATTTTATTCTTTCACTGTTAAGTTTAATCTAAATTTATTAAAATAGATGTTCAGAATCTTATTTCTGATGGATTTTGATACATAGAATAAAGTATACTTCTCAGTCAAGATTTTTTATTTGTAAATGATTTATTTATTTTTAGACAAACTATCTTGACAAAGAAATATATTTTATTCTGAACATCAAATTAAAAATGAACTGGACAACTGAAATAAAATTTCTTATAATAAAAAAAATTTCTTACATAAAAAATATTTTTTGTAATTTACTTAACTTTAAAATATTATCTGAAATTTTATTTGATATTTTAAAATTTAGTTCAAAAATTATATATATAAAATTTTCTAATAATTTATATTTTTTACAAACAAGGCCAGATATATTTAATTTGGACTACTTAAATAATAAAAAGCTTTGAAATTATACAATAAAAAAATGAATATTGGAGATTAAATAATTTGCTTACAATGATCATTTTTAATATATAGAAGTATTTTTGGATTACCAATCCACCCTAGTTGCATATATAGTCTGGAGGATACAATATGAAAATTCAAACTAAATATAAATAAATTAGATCAAATTGACAATACTATTATATGCAATTGAGGATGAGTTAGTTACTCAAAAGCTCTTCTATATTTTTAAAAAATGGTCATTGTGAGTTATTTATATCTATTTTAAGAAGACCATTTCTATATATACATACAATGTTAAAAGTATATCTTATATGAAATTGTTTCAATTAAAACTGAACTAATGAAACAACTTATCAATTCATCTTGAAGAGCATTTCATTGATTATCATCATATAAATGATTACTAAGATTAGGAAACCATATCTATATATAAAAATTTACTATGAATAAATTTATTGATAAGAAGTTGCATATGGATGAAGTTTTCTAATGAATAAATTTATTCAACTTATTCTATCCTATAATAAAATTATAACCAGAAAAAATTTTTTCTTCTGAAACTATATTAATGGCCAAAATTATCGAAATCACCTTTCACGTTATATAAAGCAGTAGGGATAAATCAGTTTGAAATTATCTTACATCTTTTTACATTTTTCAGATATATCTTGTTCCACTTTACCATATGCTGAATAACCAATGAATACATACTATCTGAACCACTTATCTTAATGATTATCTTTTGATTTTGTTTGATTATAAACAAAACATAGAAAGTACAGGTGACTCTTGATTTATGAAGCTTCAAATTATGTGGTTTCAAAATTACAAAAATTTGTACTTTTATAGATTTTATTAATGTTACACATGATTTACATGAATTTGTACACACTTCTAGAAGCTTCTGTAAATAGAACAAAAGGAATCACCTGATTCTCTCTCCCTTTGCCAGTGAGAAGTGGGTGGAAACTTTCAGAAATTTTACCTCAAATTATGAAGTTTTGAATTATGAACTAAATGGCAGAACCTAATCCTATCATAAATTGAGGGCTACCTATACTTAGAAAAAGCAAAAAAAATATATGGTATAGTTCTAATACTAGATTTTATTAATAATTTTATCACGATAATATTTTTTCAGTCAAAGAAATATTAATAAAATAACTTATAGTCACTAAGTTTAAAATAACAGCACATTAAGCAGTGGCACATTAAGTATTTTATCAAACAGCACATTAAGTATTTTATCTTTGTATTATATAACTTATAGTATTGTAAAAACAAATTTAGCAAAATTCTCATTTTACATTATGTTATAATTCTGCCCATTATTGTAAAATCCAAAATTTAAATGTAATAAAATTATATAATTTATTTCTCATATTTATTTCAAAACAAAAGTACTAACAGAAATATTTCAATAAAACAAATAAAAAAAATGGAAATCTTTGAAAATGATGAGAAATAGCTAGATTAAAAAAATTTTTGTAAATGATTCAACTAATAATGTTAAAGTATCAAATATTAACATATATACTACATATATATATAGCACATATATGTGCACATACAAAATTTTTTTCAATTTGTAAATTTCAGTAATCAAAGACATTATTATTATTTTGTTTTAATCATTCAATTTTGATTTTAAAATCAAACTAAATGGCTACTTTTAAATTGTAATAGGCATCCTATTTTACATTAGATGTTTTTGTATTTTTGTAATATGTATGTATATATAATTTTTTTTTGAGGAAAACAATTTCTTTGAGAAAGTGCTTTAACATTAATATTCCAACATTCTTCATTAAAAATGACCTTTATTTTGGGTCTGACTGCATTGAAAACTTGGAGACCTTAAATCATGTTTATATGAGTTCTTTGGATGATTCATCCAAAGTGAACCATGTAAACAAGGCTTTGAAAAATGAATTGTGTAAACAATAAATAATTATAAATAATCTAAATTAAGGAATAAACAAATTAGGTGAAGACTCTACTTTTATTCACCATGGATAATTTTTGAAAAGTGAACAATCTTCACAAGTATATTTCAATCTCAATGAATTTAAATTATGTGGTTATTTTCTGTTGAATTCAAGTTAAGTTTATTTTAAGCTATTATAACAGATTTTTAAGCAGAAAGCATACCACACTCCATTAATTTTGATTTATTATAGGATCACCAATATCTCTGGAATATTAAAACAACAAAAAAAAATAGAATAAAGTAACAAGAGAAAATATTACGAACAAACTCATGAGAGAGCCAAATTTTCTGAAATTGAAACTAGATGATGTTAAATTGAAAATAAATATAATTTGCACCAACTATTCATATAGTTAGCAACTAAAATATACTTCTGAAAAAATTGGGAATCAATCATCTAGATATATAGTTCAAAGTTTCATATATTCCAAAATAATCATCATTTATTGCAATTTGCAAGATATCTCAGTACAATTTTCAGTTTTAATTTAGCAGAAAGCTAAATTAAAATTGCAAATTGTATTGAGATATCTTGCATCTTCATGACTTTATAAGCAAGATCTTCAAACTGCACTTCAAAAATTATTTATAAATGTTAGAAAAACTATCACCTTTCATAAATGTCACACATTTATTAAAATGTATTAAAGCTTTCATTTCTCCATTTCATTTCATTAAAAAAATCCATGGCTTTAGAGAAAAATGGCATTTGTGGATATTTTTATTTTTTCAATAAATTTTATATATTTATTTATCAAATATTCAGTAACTATATTGATTCAAACATGAACAGCCTCACTTGACTTCAAGTTGAAATGAATTAACTGATTCATAGTTAAATGTCCTTGGAAAAACAGGGACTTGTAAACTAAAATTGATTCAACTAATGTATTCATTTTGGATGAATCATCCAAAGTCTATCATGTAAATGTATCTTAAAATAACATAAGTCAATTATATACTAAATTTTGTTAAAATCAATACAACAGTACTTTGAATGATTAAAGAGAAGTAAAACTTCCCTTTACTTTGATCTTCTTATAAAGATTATTATGCTGAAATTTATCTTGCACAACATAAGATTACATAGTGAATTTGATGATAATGAGTTAAAGAAAACAACTAGTTGGATGTTTAAAGTATTTTAAATATCCAACTAGTTGTTAATAATAAAGTAATTAATTACAACCAGCCAATTAGCAAAAATTAATATACTCAAAGAAAAATTACTTTATTAAATACAAAGTAGCACTTTTGGAATTCTTATATTGTCTCTTCAGCTTTTCTTTTGTTGTGTAAAGCTGAAGAGAAAATATAAGAATTTTGAAATCACTACTTTGTATTTAATAAAGTAATTTTTCTTTGAGTATATTAATTCCTGCTAATTGGTTAGTTGTAGTTAAGTTAGAATAAGTACTGAAAAACTTTTAATAGTTTAAAGTAAGTAAAGTTTTAGAAATCCTCTCTATTTTAATCCATTATTTTAAAATTTACAGAAGATATGATACAAGATTTAAATATATATTGAATTTAATCAAAAGCAGTTGAATAATGTGAATTATAAAAAGAGGTATCTAAGATGGATAAAAATAATATAGAAAAATGGCTAAAAAGTGTTTTCAAATTGTTCTAGTTTTAAATGTAGGCACTCCTTGAGTTGTAAACATTTGTACACAACTCAAGGAGTTATGAAATTTTAAAGAGTATTTATAGGTCAAAATTTAAAATTTTGACCTATAAATTATAAACATGAAATTTTCATTTATTTTAAAAATTTCAGAAAATTTCTAAAATTCTACAAGAATTTTAACATTAGGATAGCAGAATGCTTCAGCAACTGATATAATGTAAAACTACACACTTATTAAAACAGAAAAACAACAGCAGTAATACAAAAAAATTTAAGTTTAATTAGTTAAACATTTTCAGACTTTAGTAATCTGTGGCATCTTGAAATCCTGCTGTAATAAAATTTAGTTAATAAATATAGCTATGTAGTTAGTTAACTAACTAAAAAGTTAACATATTACAGCAATATTTCAAGATGTCAGAATTTACACTAAAAACCCTTTTCTTTATAAATCAGAACTTTTTGTTCAAATCTGTGAATTAAGAAATCTTCTAAATGGTTCAATTATGAAATAAATATATTACAAAATACATTGTATAAAAAAATTATTTCAATACTTTTGGGAGCCACATGACAATAGTATCTGAATTATAAGCAAAACTTATTTTACAAATTAAGTTCTTAATTCAAGGAGCAGCTACACTATCTAAATTTTGTAAATTCATTTGAATAAAATTGTTATTAGATTATTATTATTTTATTTAGAACAAAATTTATAGCATATTTTGTATAAAAGAAATTTACTGATTATATACAGTGTGTTCAAGTAAACCCGTTCAAAACATGCCATGTGATGAGTTGGCATTTCAGTTTTGGAATACGAATGTTAAAGTGAAGTGTATGAATTGTGCATGCACAGTGCTCTTAAATTGTGCACGTATCATTTTTAAGCATGTGATGTAACCTTAAAGAAGACTGGTATGTCTGAAAATCTGTCCAAGCAGGATATGCAAGCTATAATTCAGTTTTTAACAGCTGAGGGATGTCAACTACAAACATGCAACATTAAACGATGAGAGTAAGACTGCAGACCATAATTCTGCAGAAAAATGGCTTCAGTCTCTAAATGATACAGTTAAGGAATATAATCCAGAAAATATTTTTAATATAGATGAAACTGCACTTTTTTACTTAACACTGCCAAAGAATTCCTATGTCAGTAGCAGTGATGATCAACATGGTGTAAAACTCGCAAAGCAACGTATCACAATTGTTATGCATTAACCAAACTGGTGAAGAGAAATGTAAACCTCTTGTCATAAAAATATTAATTCAGATGATCTCCCAAAAAAGCTTGGAGTCTACTGGCATGCAAACCAAAATGCTTTTATGACTAGGAACATCTCTGAATGTTACTTGCGAGAATGGGATTCAAAATTGATCCAAGAAGACCAAAAAAATTTTGCTGTTTCTTGATAACTGTTCAGCCCATCATCTTCCAGGAAAGCAATTCTTAAACATCAAGCTGGTCTACTTTCATCCAAATACAACATCTCTTGTACAACCTCTTGACTTGGGCTTAATTAGCAACTTTAAGGCATACTACAGAAGACTCTTATTGCAGTGCATCTCTGTATTTGTTGATAACGAATTTGATATCGCAAAGATCTCAAAGAATGTTGGTATGGCAGATGTTGTACATAGGATAGGCAAGCATGGACAGAAGTCAATCAGTTCAATTTGCAATTGTTTTTCGAAAGCAGGTTTTAAAATGCTGGAAACACTTAATTTTTCTGAAAATGAACAAAGTGATTCTTATGAAAGTATCTTAGGGGATGTTTTGCCTGATTCTGATGAACAGAATTATGAGGAAGTTAACTTGGACCTGTCCTATTTTTATTTTATTATGCACTCTATTATTTATTTATCGTTATTTTCCTATCTACTAACGTATTATATTTTAGTTTAAAAGTTAACTTACTTCCCACGTTCTCCGCCTCCGTAGTTGGCAATCACGTGATACGGAATCGGAACACATATCCGGAAGAGCTATCCCGGTTAATAATTCCTTATCTACATAATAATTACCACTGAACTGATGCAGTGGTGCTAGTGGATGACCTGCATGCTGATTGAATACCACAAGGAACATTGAATGGACCTCAGCTTGCAGCATTTGATGCACTACTGCAATGAGGGCAAACCATTTCTGTCAAATAAATTTATATTTTCTAAATAAATAAATTTATATAGCTCAGGCAGAACTCTGGAATTTGCAGAGTCGCTAACCGTTAGGCTTAATTATAGTTGACAGTCGTTCTAAACCGCGACTTTGCATTCTTTCTGTAACTGAAATGGGCTAATAAAACTGAAAGCACTTTTACAGTATTTATAGTGTAATTTCGCTTTAAGATTTAATGTTTCCTGCTGTTGAGCTGAGTTTATTCTCTTTGTTATAAATAAGCTTTATATAAGATAATAAAGCATTGAAAATAAGGTTGAAATTCTTATTTTTATGTTTAAATTATATACTTAACTTTTAAATTATCAAAATAAGCTCATCTTTTATTAGAGCCAAAACTTTTAATCAGAAAATAAAGCAAAAGTATTTTCAGAATAATATTTATCATACAATATAATATATATATAATAGTATAGTACAGTAGAGTCTCCCTAACCCGACACATATGGTTCCGGGATTTCAGAGATTTGTCGGATTATTGGATGTTCAATGAAAAAATGGAATTACACAAATGAATATGCTCAGTTTATTAAGACTTTCCTGTCACTGCTCTTGCTGTTCAAATCTTTCACAAACCCCTTAATTTTTTTTAATGTTATAAATGGTGGTTCATCCAATAAAACGAAGCCAAATCACTAGACTTTCCCAAGTCAAATTTCTTAACTATTTCTGCCTTTCAACCACAGTCAATGTCTTGTGTTTTCATTTTTCATTTTTTCTGATCTGTGATGTTATGTAAAATTAAATAACAAACACTGTACAGTAAAAACACTATTTTACAGTAAACAATGTATTGAACTTAAAAATTAGTCCGACTATAACACCTGCACAACAAATGAATAGTGACTGACAATTTGTTTAAGTCAGTTTCTATCTCTTGCACATCAACAAGTTGTGACATGAAAATTTCATGGCAACGCAATAGTTCACAGAGTGTCGGACTATAGAGACTCAACTGTATATATATAATAAAATATAATATTTTCAAATTATCTTCAACATGTTTTATTCCAAATAGGAAGTGACAAATGAAATGTTTCTATTAAGAAATTAATTTGGAATTTTATGCCTAAAAAGGAACAGAGTTTATAATTAAGTTTATCTTCAGTCTAGCTATAACACAGAACAAAATACAAATTCTATTGTGTATTATGGTTGAACTGAAGATAAACTTTAATAAATATTTTTTTAATAAAAAGATATATATAGTATTGTAAAATAAATTTCACATCAGAAAAGTTTCATTTACAATTTTTCATTTTGAACATTAGTTTTCTTTCTTCCAGACAAAATAATTCAAAAATACACAATTATAAAAAAAGTGCAATTCAAGTATCAATACAGCATATGAATCTAGCTGAAGATGAACTTCTTTTTGATTTGTCTATACCGAATACTAGAATAAAATGTGCAATAGTAATATAAATTGGTGATTTAGATGAAATCTCATATGAAAAAGAAAATAGTTTATAATTAAAAAGAGTTATAAATCAAATATTTTTTCTGTATAATTAATATATAAAAAATATTTTATTGCATTATCTGTCTCTCAGAATTCATAAATAAGTGTGCAAGCTAATATCTTACTGCTTTATACAACTTTAAATTTAATTGCTTTTTCTACTACAAGTGTTTGTATTTTCCAATATTTTACTTATTTGAGTTATATAATAAACACAACTTATTTCACATACAGAAAAAAGACTAGAGGCATAATTATTTGATTTAATCTGTTAAAATAAAATTATAGAAATGTATATATATGAGAGAGATAATATGTTGAGAACTATACGTACAAATAATCCTTGATATACAGGGTCCGGCAAAAAGATCTGATGGTTTTTAATTAAAAATAACGCACTTATTACAAAACCTTTAAACATGTTTATTTATGCAACATATTGGGGTACATGTGCCATTTAACAGACAGTAACACAAACCTTGAAAACAAAGTCTTAGGTTGTGAAGATGGCATCATCCAAGTGGTGTCCATTTCTCGCCATGATCAGCTTGAACGTCCCCTTCACAGTGCGAAAGTGATAGTGTGGTGTGGTTACCAAAAAGTGTGTAATTGGGCCATACTTCTTTGAGGATAATGGAGGGCAAACTGTTACGGTGACTGCAGAGTGTTACCTGTCAATGCTGGAAAATTTCCTGCTACCCGAACTTAGACAAAGACGCCTAAATCGCAACCGAATGTGGTTCCAGCAAGATGGGGCAACTGCCCACACAGCAAACATTGTGATGCAGTTTTTATGGGTAAAGTTCCCTGGTCGCCTAATTTCTCGTAATGATAACATTGCTTGGCCCGCCTGTTCCCCAGATCTCAGTGTCTGTGATTTTTTCTTGTGGGGATACCTGAAATCTAGGGTGTACGTAAACAAACCTCGCACATTGAACGAACTTAAAGGGGCCATACGCACGGAAATCGCTGCCATACCACAGCAAATGTTGGGGCGTGTTTTTGACAGCTTCGGCAAGAGACTTGAAGAGTGCATGGCAAGAAATGGACACCACTTGGATGACGTCATCTTCACAACCTAAGACTTTGTTTTCAAGGTTTGTGTTACTGTCTGTTAAATGGCACATGTACCCCAATATGTTGCATAAATAAACATGTTTAAAGGTTTTGTAATAAGTGTGTTATTTTTAATTAAAAACCATCAGATCTTTTTGCCGGACCCTGTATATGACAGATTTGGTTTGAACCCATTATTTTAAATCAGAGAAGTCATAAATAAAAACTTCCCAAAATTTAATGATTTCTCACTACCAATATTTACTACTACTAGAAATTACCCACTCATATAAATGAGCGGAAATATAATCTTGGATTTAATCTAATAATACTGTATATAATGACAAAAACACTTCCAAACTCGTGTAGGGAATCGTAAAATGGCATCCATTATTACGTTACAACGCCATCTGCGAATTCTGTTCTTTTTAGGTATTACAATTTCAATGTTATTTCTATTCTTTAATTTTTAAATTATTACTAACAACAAATAATTTCCAGCTGTCGCAGAATCCAAAAATTAGACCTTTCTAAAGATATCCTATTTATAGAAATCGGCATAGTAGTTCAATCGAAAAAGGGACATCCATCCAGCCATGTTTGACTATTAATAATATAACTAGAAATTCCCCGCTCATATAAATGAGCGGAAATATACTATTGTGATCTAATCTTATAATACTTTATATAACAGCATATTGTATAATAATAGCTATCTTGCAAATTTATTTACTATATATTTTATTAAGCATTAGTTCAAATGTGTAGTATTTGCACGGAGGCCCGTGGAGGCTGCACCCCACGAGCACCGTGCCCCGCGCCCCCGTGGGTAGGGCCGCGGGGGCCCCAGTTTCATCTCCCTGGTGGGCCACAGCCCGTGGGGATATGAAACCCCCATGGGCCCCGTGGGGTGGGGCTGCAGCCACCAGGGATTAAGAGGCCCCCTTGGGTGGGGCCCACATCCAATGGGCCTGGGCCCTTGGGGACCGGTTTCATCTCCCCGGTGGCCTGCACCCAGTTTCATCTCCCCATGGGCACTGGCCCCCCGTGGAGTAGGGCTGCACCCCCATGAGGGGTAGTTTACAGCATGATGAATGGTTATAATTTCTTTATGTGATAAAATAAGCAAAATGTCATTAGAGAAAAACCAACAACTGAAGTGCACTGGTGCAAATGAATGTGTTTGTGTGAATCCATTCACACAAACACATTCACTCTCCATTGTCACTTCTAATTAATTTTTATCAGCATCAAGAAATAAAACTATTGAAAAATTTTGAAAATTTGATATATAGGAATTGCATAGAACTATTTTTTGATATTCAGTCTCTTCTCTAATAGGATTTTCTGGGAGAAAAAAAAATTTTTCAAAAATTAGGCAAAAAAAAATATCTGAATTATCAAAATAAAAAAATTTTTGTCAGAAAATTTTCAATATTTATTAGAAGTATTAATTAAATTATTACTGTATGTATTCAAATATTTATTATTCATTTCATAATTTTAAATATTAATTAGGAAAATTTTTCTTGTTTATGTATGTTTTGTTGTTGAACAATGACAATAAGAAAAAAAAGCAAGTTGGGAACTCACAGCTGAAGCTCAAAAAAATTTGCTGATATAGTATTTAATTTGATAAAAATCAAATACTTGATATAAAGAATTATAACACTATACATATAAATCCATAATCCATATACTAATGAACAAATCAAATGATTCTCAGTGGAATATTTATAATAAACAATAATTAAGTTGAAACAGGACTGCCAAGAGAAATTTTAACACTTTTTAAGTGGGACCCGTGACAAGTCTGTAGTACGGACCCACTTAAAAAAGTGCATCTCTTTGGTTTAATAAAAAATCATAATAAAACATTAAACATTTTATTTAAAATGTACAATAAATTTGAAATTCAATACATTACATATGTTATGCAGGGTGATTCAAAAGATTGGGGAAAAATTGAAAGAGCATGTAGATGAGGCAATTAAAAGCAAAAGTTCTTGGTCATTTTTGATTTGGGGGCTTCGTTAAAAAAATATAACACCTGAAAGTTTTGTGACATATCTGATGTATGTGGTGCATAGTGTGTTTTATGACATATCTGATGTGGTATGTGAAATGCTGGGGATTTTTGAGAGAATGCCTTAGTTTTGTTTGACCATGCTATGTTTTCATTGAATGTGGTGGGCGGCAGTTCAAACAACTTTTGTAAAATTGTGTGTTGGCACCATATGATTGTATCCATGTTAATGTAACCTTTGCATAATAAATGTTGCCAACCTTAAGAGTATTTCGTTGATCTGTTATGAGACTCTCGGTAGTAGAACCAGTCTAAAAAGAGTTGTGGCTTGGTTTACTTTCGGCATTTTACACACATTTTAACACCTAGAGAAAATGATGTCACAAAACTCTCAGGTGCTATGTCTTTAACAAAGCCCCAAATCAAAAAATGATCCTAAGAACTTTTACTTATAATTGCTTCCCCTATATGTGCTTTCAATTTTTCTCCAGCCTTCTGAATCATCCTGTATAAATAGTTTATTTTGCCACAACTGCTTTAGGTAGTAGATAATGCATTCTGGTGGCAGTCTGCAAATTATCAGACACGTTGGGCCCTTTTCAATGCCAGGTGCATGACAAAATCTCAGATGTCATCCCTTCTCAGCTGCTCTAAGTTGAAATATAGTAATCCTATCTATTGTCTTAAAACAAATTTTAAAAAAATTTGTTATTTTCTGGACTTTATTTTTTATTATAATATATATTGGGTGTTCAACCCGTTGATCGCAGAGCAATTTTTGGTCAATCTCTTGTTTATTCCTTTCAAGTTGATTCCTCCTTACAAATTAAATTAAAACTAAAAACACAATAATTTATTTATCATTATTTTGTATTATTTTTAAAATCTCTTTAAGGGTATTGCTATTGTTTATTTATTTTTCGTCAAAATTGTCAAATCAGTAATTTTCTTATCATTTGGAAGTATACACGTGAAAAGTTTTCAATATTAATCGATATTGCGCAAAAAATTCTCTCATGTTTCGAGTCAGTATACTTGTCAGAATCTGCTTTTTCAAATATGAACGTCATAAAAAATCAAGAAACCAAATTACAAATGATCATTTGGATGATAGTCTGTGATTGGCCACTTCTTCATATCAACTGACTATGAAAATATTGCAAGCTCTAAACAATGCCAAATTTCACATTAATTTTTTTTTAATCAATCAGCATTTCCTTAATTTATGAGTTTGTAAACAATCTGTTGTTTTTTTTTTAACTTTGATTTTCTAAAATAGAGAGAGAAATATTTTATTTCAATATATTGTTTTATTTGTTGAATTAAAATAATTAAAAGTGATGAATAAATTTTTAAATGCACAAATAAAGTATCAAAAATCAAAATTTCTCAAAAAATCAGCTCCATAAGCAAGTTATTCATAGATTTATTCACTGCATAACGTTTTTGGACTTTTTTCTAGTCCCTCTTCAGGGCTACACTATCTGCTATTGTCAATTTATAGAACTATTATTACTTTAAACTTAATTCTTAAACGTTATCTTTTCATTTCTGTTCCATAAATAGACTATAGCAGATAGTGTAGCACTGAAGAGAGACGAAAAAAGTCCGAAAACGTTATGCAGTGAATAAATCTATGAATAACTTACTTATGGAGCTGATTTTTTGAGAAATTTTGATTTTTGATGTTTGAGAAAAACTTTATTTATAAGGCATAAATAAAGTTTTTAGGACTGGGAGAATGGGTCCTCCGAAGTGAGTGAGGGCTACACTATCTGCTATTGTCAATTTATAGAACTATTATTACTTTAAACTTAATTCTTAAACGTTATCTTTTCATTTCTGTTCCATAAATAGACTATAGCAGATAGTGTAGCACTGAAGAGAGACGAAAAAAGTCCGAAAACGTTATGCAGTGAATAAATCTATGAATAACTTACTTATGGAGCTGATTTTTTGAGAAATTTTGATTTTTGATGTTTGAGAAAAACTTTATTTATAAGGCATAAATAAAGTTTTTAGGACTGGGAGAATGGGTCCTCCGAAGTGAGTGAGCGCATTTAATAGCATAATTGTACGTAATCAAATATAAAGTTGGGAGAACATCATCTATATAAGAGAGTAGATCGCCGAATAACATAGTATAGAAAAGTAGCTCGCATAAACATTAACACACTAAAGCACTATGAAGCAGTTCTAAAAAGTTTCAAAAGATTTTATTTGGAGTAACGTTTTCGGCAATCATTTACCATCTTCAACTCACAAAACTACATTCTAAACTTATAAGAACAACAAATAACAGTTAAGCGTTCTAGAACAGAGAATACACTTTTTAAATATTCAAAAAGTTCAGTTAAACTCAAAAACTTAATAATAATAAAATTAAACATTAAAAATTAATAATTAAAAGATAAAATTAAAAACAAGACCCAATAATTTGAATCCTAGTAACTATCGCGATCACTTCTATCTTTCTTATGCTAGATATTTTCGCTAGCCCATGTACTTCCTCTTACCGCATACATCCAGGCATTTGGAATAGTATCTTTTTGCTTCTCATTAATAATATTATCTTGCCTGCTTCCTTTATATATTTGTAACTCTTCAACCACCATTAACTCATTAGCATCATAAATTTGCTTTAATACCTTAGCACTGTTCCAGTCAACTTCCAAATTGCACTCGTATGCCACTTCTTGCAGGGTTCAAGTTGTTAAGTTTGCCTTCTTAATGTCCCTTTTATGTTCAGCGATCTATCTTTCAAATTCCTGACTGTGGCCCCAATATAAACTTCTCTCTGTCCGCTGTCCAAATTGTCCATTTCTACTTGATAAACTTCTGTCTTTTGCATCTCTGCATAACTATCTTTCATATTTTTAAGCATGTCAAAAACTGTCTTTGGCCTTCTGTAGGCTGGCTTCTTATTTAGTTTTCTCAATACGTTATTTACTGATTTAAAATTCCTCATTGTATCAGGTATTACTATAAAGGAATCATTCTGTTGGCTATTTGCATCTTGGTGATCTTGACACTCAGTTACTGGCTCTACTGTTCAACCGCCTCTCATAAATTTCACTGTATAACTTTGTTATTAACTTATCACAATAATTTAAGAGAGGCAGTTGTAAAAGATATGGATGAAATTAATAAAGAAAGATGTAGATGAGATTTATAGAAGAATCTGAAGCTTTTAAGAATAAAAATAGGAATGATATCTTCCAGGCAAATGAAGAAAGATCCCAAATAAAACAAGTGCATAAATGGATGCACACTAATAACTTAACCATAACAAGGAGGATAAGTCTAAAAAACTAGTACTTTTGAAAAAAGAAGTTTATGAAGAATACTTAGATTATTATGTAAAACACTCTGGTGCTGAACTGTATATAGGCAATTATCAATCTTATATAGATCCTTATTTACATAAGGTTAATTTTAGTTAACAAGCCAGGATCAAACCCAGTCCCTCCTGAAAAAATTGGAGATGTGAGACTCGGGATTAAATCTAGACTTCCAACATAGTAAACGACTATTTTAGCATATGACTTGTGCATATTCTGTAATATAATTATTTTTAATGTTAAGTCTCTGTGATCCACTATAGTACTGTATAACATGCTCCAATATATGCCAACTGAATTTACGTAGGGTTTTGTGAAATGATCCATTTACGTAATTCACGGACTGCCTGTATATATTCATAGAATAAATAGTATTTTAAGATCATATTTGAATCGGAAGCCATATAAAAGCAATTAAAACATATTTTATTAACAAATGTAAGTGCTAGCTGGCAGACTATTTTAAATATCCAAAGAATTTTCTGAAGTTCTTGTTTAAATTTTTTTCTTATTTTCTAGTTTAATAATCAAACAAATTTTTAAATGAGTATGTAAACTTACCCATTTAAAAATTTGTTTGAATCCTCTAAACTGAACTTTTTTTAAATTATATGCTGTTGTTTTAAGTGAAATTGCTTGTGAAGTGTCTTGAAAATATCATTATTTAATTTATTAGCATGCTTGCTTCAAATATTCTATTTTTTATCTAAACAAATCTTTTAAAAAATATTTATTTTTTATTTACAGAAAAGGATTTACAATACAAATCCTTTTGTGCAAATCAAATGTTAATTTCTATTAGGTTATAATTTTTTTTAAAGAAGAAATGTTATATTTTATGATAAAAATTTAAATATTTTTATTTATTTATTTAGTGTCTCGAAATACTGTATTAGGAAATCGCCATTTTGTGGTATTTTTTGTAACATTGTGTGTGACATTACCTTTGTCTTTATATCGAAATATTAGTCGTCTATCAAAGGCATGTATTATTTTAAAGCTTTATATAATTGAAATTGTATATATTATATATAATAAATTTTATTTTAAAATTTTAGGTTTCTCTAATATCTTTAGTGTTTGCAGTCTTTATTTTGATATTTGTTCTTGTTCGGGCATCATCTCTTGCAGGAATTGTGTAAGTAAATTGATTAAATTTTTTAAATTAATTCTTATCAACATTATTTCAATATTTCTTTTTTAGAAAATTATTTTTAAGTTAATAAACAAATTAGAAAAAGTGTGCTTGAAATTTTCAATTTGTCATTATAAAAGATTATATCAAGACACTCAAAATTACTAACTATGATATTAGCTAAATGTTAACTGTTTTTTAAAATTAACAGGCTTATTTAACCTGTTGAGTGCCAAATGGTGTTAAACATCAGCAGTCATGTTGTGCCATCTGTATTCTGGAGTTAAGCCTAATGATATTGAGAAATTTATAAATTGTCGTATCGTGCTTATTTTATATCAAAGAAATCTGAAATTTTTACAGTTTATACCTTCCTTTTTATCAAAATAATTATTTTTTAATTTTTTTATTCATTTAATGAATATTCATTGGATTTTTTAAACCAAATTTTATTCTATATTTTTTTCTTTTTTTTTTTTGCACACACAAATTAATTGTTACAGCTGTTTGACAGTTTCCATCCTGAATAAAATAAACCATGAATGATGTATTTCCTTCCATAATTTGATGAAATTTCATTAAAATTTAGTAAATTAGTAACATATCCTAGTTTCCTTAGCAAATTTTCACTGTGAATTCTCTTCTAAAAAATGCTGAAATTTATATGAGTTATCATTTTTGATCAATTATTTACATTAATTTATATGTTTATCTGACAGTTCAATACTTTTTTATTAATCAAAATATTTCACGTTTTTTAAGAAAAAATTCTAATATTAGAACAAATCTCCTCCCACAATAACAGCTATAATATTAGCTTTTTTTAACCTATATTGGTTCAGAACATATTTTTCCTGCCAATAAAAGACAGTATTGAGCTTAGTAGGTGGAACAAATTTCCCAGGAAGAAAATATTAATTCCCTATATCAAACTAGAGTAAAATCAAACTAGGGTATATAACCAAATATTAATTTCTAGCCAAATGATTCCTAGTGAATATTTTCAGAATTAAACTATATTTAATAGGTGTATTCGGCAATTCAGAATTCTTAAGAAATCTGATCAATAATCATTTGGCATTGAGTTCTGACGTATATCTGACTGAAGTACCACATTCAGCAAATCAGACAACTGACCAGTTCTGAATTCAGATAGTCAGATCTTCGTCATCATCTCTGTAGTTTCTGACATTGGTCTGAGCAACATGGTGACACCTGTGAGATATTTATGCAAAATTAAAATGAATGAACGTGATGAAGTTTTTCAACTCTATCTAACATTCAGAGGAGCAAAACTATATAACTGAAGGAAATATATCTCATTACATAAGTAGACATTATTAATACGAGAATTCGTGTGTGTTTATCAGTTGAAAAGTATGCTCAGGTTGCTTCATCCTAAAGTTGCTTTGCTATTATTATTAATTGATAAAGAAATTCTTTCTTTATTATTTATTAATGTCATAGTTAATTTATATTTGTTTTATTGATAATTATTTCAATAAATGGTATTTATATTGAGGATGATTAGTCACTAATCCAGTGTAAAATTTTTTAATTCTATATTACTATGCATGTAAAGCATTGTAATGTGTGTAATAACTTGTATTAATTTATCACTTCATTCCACCATGTTGGTCAGTAGAAAAGCAGACATATACATTCAGCAAATGCCAAGTCAGATGAGTCAGACAAAACTCAGAAGTCACGTGATCTATTCAGATATCTAGTCAGATTGATCTGAATTGCCGATTGCACCTAATGATTATTATTTTAATTTAGAATTATGGTGTCACTATCTATTAAGTTAATTAATTTTAGACAAAGATGACACCATCTGTTATTTAATAACTGAACTTTAATTTTTGACTACAGATAATTCCCAACATTGAGTTAAAGTAAGAACTCATAAACCAAGAATTAAAAGAAATCACAACAAGCACTTGAAGCAGGATAAAAAACTAATTAGATATAGATATTCCATTTTATCATAACAAACTTCACAAAACACAAAAATATAAGAATCAGACACAAAAAAAGATGCTTTTTATATATCAGACTATTGATCAGGGGCTTGAACCCTTTATCAACTGCATTGATTATCATAGACTTTATCAATGATATCCTCTTCATAAGCCTAAGTGCTTATACGTTGAAGACTACCTTGTATTAAAATTTAATATTAAAATTTTATATAAAATAATATATGATCTTACAAATTGATTTTATCTGATACAAATGATATTCAATTATAAAGAAGAAAAATTAATATTGCTTTTTTCTAATACAGTAAGACCCTGTTTAACATGGGGATATATTCCAAAAAAACAAGCGCTAAATGTAACAGCATTAAATGAGGTCATCTTAATATGTAAATAATGGAGATAGGTGAAACAGGACAGTGAATAAAAAAAAATATGTACCATTTTTTTTAATTTTATTTTGTAACATGTATTATTACTATTGTATTACATTTAAATTATAGACATTTTTTTTATTGCTAATATCTTTTGTACTCACAAATTAGTCATAAAAGTCAAAAATATTCGAATAAATAATTTATATTTGTGATAAGGAAGATTCCTCCTTACTTGACACTTTTCGTTTTTTTGTTAAGAAGTCATCTAGCATCTCTTGCCTTTTCCTCTTTTGTTCAGCAAGAAATTGTTGGTAGCAAGATATCGCACCCATGACACTTTGTCTTGCCTTTGAACTTCTATCAAAATTTGGATCATTTTATTTATACGAAATGATCCATATTTATTAAATTAATAAAAGAAAAAAAAAATATTCAAAGTGGCAGCATTCAGATTAAAACTAAAATGGGATATTTGTCATTTTTATTACTGTAAAATAATGTTGATGACCAATCATAAATATGAACTGACCATAGCAAATTTTCATATGTACTGCACTGCACTGATATCAAATGCATTGTGAGAAAGCATAGGAGTATCAAAGCAACAAATTTGTGTGATTTCAGATTTATGTGAGTATAACAGTTTGAAAACTGCCCCAAAGTAAATCAATAAAAAATATAGAATTAGAAAAAAACCATGTTAGATTGAAACAGCATTAAGCAGGGTCTTACTGTACTTTAAATATAAAAATATGTAATATAGTATATGTTCAAATTTGTAATTAAAATAGACTAAATACAGTCAATTCTTATTATTTGCAGTAATTATGTTCTGTAAATTCTTTGTGAATACTGAACCATTGTGCCTTGAGAAATATAGAGTTAGGTTCCTAACTATTTAAATAAAAACACAGCACTTCTTGCAGTAAAGTATCAAACTAAATTTATACTTTACTGCAAGAAGTTCTGTGTTTTTTATTTAAATAGTTTAGTTAAAGCAGTTTAATAGTATTGTTAGTTTTCTTCCTAACATTTTCAACCTTGATTTGTGTTTTTTTCTCTGTTTAAAGATACCTTATTTAATCTGTATTACAGTACTTACAAATAATTTCATTATATGCAATGTACAGTACTATATTGCTTGTTGGAGGTCCGCATAAAACTGTTCGAGATCCTCTTCTTCTGCGTCGGTGGTTGGTGCGTAGACCTGCAGGAATGTGAGCGAGCGAGGCTTCCCATGGAAGCGAATGGACATGATTCTGTCATTGATGGCGCTGAAACTTTGAACGGCTTTAGTGATTTTCTTGTTTACGATGACAGCCACTCCGTTGCGTCTGAAGTTGTTGTGTCCTGAGTATTCATTATATGCAATGTACAGTACTATATTGCTTGTTGGAGGTCCGCATAAAACTGTTCGAGATCCTCTTCTTCTGCGTCGGTGGTTTTGCACTAATCGAGGCCTACCTGTAAATCCTAATACATCACATCCATGACACTTTGTCTTGCCTTTGAACTTTATCAAAATTTGGATCATTTTTATATAAACTGATCCATAATTTCCATAATAATGGCTAAACTTGATTTAAAAAAATTCATTGCAAGTTCTTTTTGCTTTTTATCTTCAGAAACGACCACAGCAGACTTTCGTATGTGCTGCACTGTACTGATATCAAATGCACTACGAGATATCAAAGGTGTAGGAACATCAAAGCACCAAATTCACTTGATTTCAGATTTATGAGTATAATGGTTTGAAAACTGTACCAAAGCGAATCAATAAAAAATACAGAATTCCAAAAAAAACCATGTTACATCAAATCAGTTAAACAGAGCAGCATTAACCTTTTCCGCTCCAAGGCCTTGGTCATCAAGACAAGCGTGCACCTGTCGTCCGCTCCAATGATTTGGTCACCAAGACAAAATTTAAAACTTAATAACTTCGTAATTTTTGTGTAAATCGAATGGTTATTCTCAAATTCTATCATATTTTCCATATTTCTATCATATTATTCAAAAATTTGATTTTATGTCGATATTTTTATAAATTTTTAATTACCCCTTTAATTCGAACCCAAGTTCAATATTTTAATAAATTTTTATTTAACCCTTTAATTCGAACCTAATCCGAATTAATCAATATAATTGTGATCTTTCGACCCCCCCCAAAATTCAAGAATTGTCTGACTTCTAAATCATGTTCCACATTTCCTTCAGATTTTATCCTTACTTCTTTTTTTAGATATCTTGATCCAGTAAATTAAAATTTGGGAAAGTTTGGCCCCTTGAAATATACGATTTTAGCGCTTTTTCACACATAAAATTCGATAAATTAATTTTATTTAAAAATTTCCGAAAAATTAGTTTTATTTAAAAATTTATAAATTTTAACTTATCAGCAATTGTAAATAATATGATTTTAGCGCTTTTTCACACACAAAATTCGATAAATTAATTTTATTTAAAAATTTCAAAATTCGATAAATTAGTTTTATTTAAAAATTTATAATTCTTAACTTATCAGGAAAATAAAGCGACCTATACAACACTTGACAATCGACACGGAAGTCGGCGTCCTAGATTCTGGCGGGAAATATCTAACGGTTTTTCGAAATCAGCTGATTGTTTGTTTATATTTTGAATATAACCCAAAAATTTAAACAATACAATTATTTTTGTGTTATCTACAGTCGAAACAAGTGACTAGTACACCAGGGATGCATAATTGTTGTCAAACAACGTCCATCCAAGGTCAGTTGTTGACTTCAGGCATGTGGACTGTATACATTATTTGACGAAGGGGAGATCGGTGACAAGCCGTCCCCTTTGTTTGAAAATGCTATTATTATTATATATTAACTATTTTTTGAAAAATTAATGACTTAGAATGACGTAATACAGAGAAATAATTCACTGTCCGCTAGTTTTAAAAGGCT
>AYEL01032212.1:0-28669 GCA_000484575.1 Olivierus martensii
GAGTCGGGGCCAGAGATCAGACGAAGAATCGCACTTGCCCGCAATGTGATGCAAGGAATGGCGAAGATATGGAAAAGCAAGGACATCAGCACTACAACAAAGATCCGTTTGATCAATGCCATCGTTTTCCCAATCTTCATGTATGCATGTGAGAGCTGGACACTCAAGAAGGCTGACAGAAGGAAAATCGATGCTTTCGAACTATGGTGCTGGAGGCGTATGATGCGCATATCATGGACTGCAAGAGTCACAAACAAAACGATCCTGGATTGTGTCAAACCAAATGTATCACTTTGGTGCAAAATCACCAAGCAGCGGCTCTCGTTTTTTGGTCATATCATGCGGGCTAATTCGTTAGAAACAGTTTTAATGCTCGGTGCAATCAGTGGTTCGAGAAGAAGAGGGCGTCAGAGAACAAGATGGCTGGACACAATCAGGGCCGACACGAACTTGTGCATGGAACAACTGAAAGAAGCAGTCAGAGACAGGGAAGCGTGGAGAATCTTGATCCATGAAGTGGCCAAAAGTCGGCCTCGACTGAATGGCTAATCATCATCACAGTACTATATATAATATAATTACAATAATCTTTATTTTTGATGGATAGGTGTTTGATGTTTGACACATTATCTTTCTGAACTGCTTTGAGAAACTGCATCAGTCTTGCTTGTGTCACTTTTTGCCTCAGATGTTTTAAAATCTCAGCATTAGGAGCAAATGCACAGGAAGTTAAGTGCCTAAATTTGAGGCTGCATTCAAGCACAAGGTCACATTCTTCTATGGGACCTGCAGTATGTGCAATGAGCAAAGATGGGTAATGAAACTTTTCCAACAAAATGATACAGAGACTATATTTGGTAACAAACAACTTCATTTGTTAGAGCAGTGATTCCCAACAAGGGTGCAAGATAACATTTCAGAAGTATATTATGCTATTATTATATTCAAAAAATAATTGTTATCAACATTTCTAGGCTATTCCAATGAGACTGCATAGATGTTTTTCTCACTGCAGGGTCCAATAATTTAAAATGCCCAATTAACATTCAAGATAACTAGTGAAACTGCCAGATCGGTACCCCTCGAGGTTCACCTCTGCAGCATCTGTACTGCCTGTGCATAAGCATGGGGTACCAGATAATTTACTAAAAGCCAATGGAGTATAAGGTCCAAAAAGGTTGGGAACCACTGTATTAGAGAGAGAGTTTAAACTGGTAACTGTATTTTCACTGTTCAGCGGAAGTCCGCAAATAAGCATGAAACTCCACGAAAATAGATTTTTTGGTTACAAATAAATTTTTGCAAATAGTTGAATATGTGAATATGGAATCCGCAAATAACGAGGATTGATTGGATTACTATTATAATTAAAAATCATCTTATATATCAAGTTCTGTTCACATAGATAAAAATCCAAATCTATAATACTGTATATAGTATTTGTCAAAATTAAATGAAATTTTAGCCCATAACTATTTTAGGGGAGATTTTTTCAAATATTGTTTTATTTTACTGATCACTTAAAAATTAAGAAAAACTATAATAGAAAAAATTTTTCTTTGTCAACTTCAAATCTTTCTAAAATAATTGCAAAATAAAAGTTATATTATAAATAAATTCAACTATATTGGATTTATAAGCTTCAGATTCTTAGCTTATTTGTTTAATTCTCTAAAACTTAATTAAAGTCCAAGCACTACTAAAAGTTTTTACATTATAACTTGGTCTTATTTTTTATTAAAAACGTTTTCAGTCATATTAAATTTGACTTCAAGGGAATTATAATCCAAATAAATCCAGACAACTTGCCAAATTTTTAACCCTTCAGATACACTAACCGGAATTTTAAATCATTCCTGATTAATTTATAATTAATAGATGGCGCCACTCGTTGGCTTAGTTTTTTCTATAGTTTATCTAAAATTTATTTTGATTTAAAATTCCGTTGTGTATCTCAAGGGTTAAATTTGGCAAGTTGTTTGGATTTATTTGGATTAAATTTGACCTTCATCAGTTAACTTTTTAAACATTTACTGAATACAAAAAAAACATTCGAATATAACATTAGAACAAACAATTTAGTAAAAAAAATTAAATATAGGTTGCACATAGTAATTAGGTCTCTATAGTAATGCAAAAAACAAAAATTAAGTTTTGAAATTGTTTCAGTTAATGTTCTAATGTTATGTTCGAATGTTTTTCTTGTATTCAGTAAATGTTTAAAAAGTTAACTGAAGAGGGTCGAATTAAATACAACTGAAAACATTTTTAATAAAGAATAAAAGACTAAGTTATAATGTAAAACTGCTATTAGTGTTTGAACTTTAAGTTTTATAAGCTTTATTAGAATTTTGTTTTATTGATTTTTCTGAAGATTATATTAAAAAATATTTCAGCCAATATATTTCATAATTTATAAATTTTTAGTATATAAATTTAATATTAATCTTTTATCATAATATCTAGTCTATTGTATATAATTTAATTCTAATTTATTTATAAAATAAGCATATATTTAGGAAATTTTGCTTACTATGAATTTGAGGATTCATGATATAACTATTTTCAATTAAAAATTCATCTTGATGAATCAAAAATTTAACCTTAAGAAACATTTATACATTATTTTTATACAACAACAAAATAACATATATAATAAAATTATAACAAAAACTAATATAAATTACTGATAGTCATTATTTATATTAATTAGAGATGTGTGAACTGTTCAAAACTTGACTCAATCAGGCTTCAAAATAAAACTTGAAACTTTGAACTGCAATATAATCCATATAATGTGGCACTTTATAATCAAGCCCACAAAAAAATTTCTAATAGTAATGTTTTTTCCCTGTATAGTTAGAGCATTTCACCAAAAATTATATCTTATAATGGGGTTTGCTATTATGAAGTATATATTATCATTGTTTTTATATTTAATAAAAATTAAGAACATTTGAGTCAAAAAGATCTTTCAAATTATTTTATTTTATTCATTCTACTTATCAAAATAACAAGATTTGAATTTACCTATTCGATATTTACCACTAAAATGCTAACTTCATGGGAAAAAAGTACAAATTTATTAGTAAATTAAGTTTTTATATTTTATATAAAATTATAAAAACAAACTCAAATATTGGTGATTTTTTCTTGTATTGTGAAAGAGGTTTTTAGATAAATTCAACTTTTATTATTGTTAAAAATATTGTCAAAAGACAAAACTAAAACTCAACTCAAAAACTTTAGTTTATTATAATGTTTGATTTGAAAATTTCTGTATTCGCACATCTCTAATATTAATAATACAATAAAACCATATACAATGGATTCTGCTTAATTGGCACAGCTGTGTAATTGGGACAAATTTCAAAGAACAGAAACCAAACTAATAAACTAATACATAATTTACTGGGACAGTACCAGAAAAGGAATTTTCTGGTACGTCCCAGTTAAGTGTTTCAGTTTTCCAAAGTATGGCAAAACTATGTACACTAATACTTGTTGTGTGCTTTCCTAAAAAAATCCTTATATAAAAATTATAACAACATTTCATTATACAGGTAATTTTTCAGGTTAAACCTTTCTACAAGACAATACAGACTAACACCGTAATTTTTCAGGTTAAACTTTTCTACAAGACAATACAGACTAACACAATGGACGGGTCATTTCTTATCGTCTTATTACATACTATTACATACACATCATCGACACACTGTCATCGCACTAATATAAACATCCATTCTTTAGTAAAATTATAAGTAAATATCATCATTGATAAATAATACATAACAATACATTATCATATATTAACAACAAACTAACAGGGGATAAACCATTTTACGAATTAACCAAACAAACTAGCCAAACTTCCCCTGGTGGATAAAGTTTAAATTACATTTTACAACGATTATTTTTTAAATCAAAGCTATGGTGCCACCATCTATTGAGTTAATAATTAATTAATTAAATTAGAATTTAGCACTAAGGTGGCACCATCTAGTAATTAATGATTAAACTATAATTAATCATTAATTACTATATGGCACCACCTTAGTGCTAAATTCTAATTTAATTAATTAATTATCAACTCAATAGATGGTGGCACCATAGCTTTGATTCAAAAAATAATTGTTGTAAAATGTAATTTAAACTTTATCTGCCAGGGGAAGTTTGGCTAGTTTGTTTGGTTAACAATACATTATTCGGCAACACTAGCGTGATGAGAATCAGTTATCTATCATCGAGAGTCTGGCAAGTGTGCATCTACTTAAGAGTCTATTGTTACTGTGCCTAGCGATATTCATTTACAGTGCTAATTTTATTTAAAATTTTTAAATCTTTGCCAAGATGCCAAGAAATGATTTTACACTTTACCACTGGTGGGAAAAAATTGAATTGCTTTCCAAACAACCTAATATTATCAGTAACTATATCCAGTTGAATCTATGGCGACATCCATGGATTAAATTGGATAAGTCATTGATTTATAAAAGAGATTTATCATGAGAGAACAAGAAGACTGAAAGGATGAATGCAAATATGATACTTTCTTTGTCTATACAAGATATTCTCATATCACAAATAGGATTGCAAAGTTTTACATCAATATAGTATGGTCCATACCATACCATGAAAACAGGATTGGGGAAAAATATATAGATATTACTGTTACATATAAGAAATAACCTACAGTCTTCAATTTATTTTATAATAATAAAGATCTCCATGAGCAGAACTAAGCTTTATGAATACAGGTATTCCTCAATTTACATAAAAAATTTTCAAAATTTTTTCCCTTTTTTTGAGGTATATAGCATAAACATTTATTGTATTTGTATGATACAAGTCTGAACATATTGGTTTACAATATTTAAAAATTCATGTTACAGTGGACTCTCAATCTTACGAACTAATACGGACCCCCAAAAAAGTTCGGAAAATCAAAAATTCTTAAATGGGAATAGCATTAATATTAGAAACTTTTTGGGATAAACTAAATAATTTGTAAAAACATGAGTGTACTGTACTTAATTTATGCTTTTTCTATTTGTTTGTTGATTTTATAATGCAGTAATGGACTACTATGATTAGACCTATAACTCCAGAATTTTTGTTAAAAAATTATTTTTCTGATTTATATAAAAATTTTCTCTCATTTATTTGTGTGAGTTGGAGAATAATTACTGGTATATACCATAAAAATCTCATAATTCAAAGTACTCAGGATCAAAGTCAGACTTTTCAAATTATACAATTTTTTCAAAAACTTATCTGATTTTTATTGCATAAATCCTTATATTTTTGAAATTCAAGAAGGTGATATGATTTCTTAGTTATTTTGTCATCATCAATTTTTGTCAATTTTATTAGTTGAAGCTGATGATGATTTTTTATTCAAATTCCAAAATTTCTAGTTTTTCCTAGTCAAAACCCAAAGTGCCAAACAGTTAAAACAATTATTCATTTCTCATATATTTCAACTCAGAGTTCAATATTTGCCAGCAGAAATTTCTTTCTTTAGAGAATATTCGCAAGGATAAACAAATCTTATTGAGGAAGGATGCAATCTGTGCCAGTGAAATGTACACAGGGCTAAACCCGCTTTTAATGCACGAAGCATTGTGTATCTAAATTATGTTTGTGCAAAAAGAATACTATTTTCTGTAATTCGAAATACCACAAAAGCCTACTTTGCAAAAATAAATAAGAGGTACCTAGTTATGTTTTTTATTTTTGTATTTATGGTAATACTGTGAATGCAAAACTTGTTGATTAATTGATTAAAAACATTAATATAATGAATATAATGCATATTTTTATTATTCGATAAGAAATAACAATGAAACTGTTATTTCATATCAAGTAATAAAACAGAGCTATAATTCTCATTCATTATTACATGACTGACTTTAAAGAACTGAAATTGCCAATTTTTTTATGAACAGATATTTTTATTAGTTGAAGTTCAACATAAAATACAAAGTAAAAAATTTTAAAAGTTGAAAAATCAACTAGGTACCTCTTATTTATTTTTGCATGATAGGCTTTTGTGGCATTTAGGAAATACTAGAACATCTGACAAGCATTAGGACATTCTTGTTTTGACTAGAAAATTCTAATATATCCTGAATTCGGGTTTGTCCTATAACATATATGTAAAATAAATGCAAACACTATTTCAAGAAATATTACTAAATAAAACATAAAGAGTATTTCTGTACTTTGATAATTTTCTAGATTTGCATTTATACCTACAATTTTGATTTCAGATTTAATAGAAAATAAAAAATTAAATTTCCGAACTATTGCCAAGGTTTTGAATATTTTATAATCGTCCTAATAATTCTTTCAGAATATGATCTAACTTTGACTGTATATCAATAAACAATTGAATATTTGAGATGGTATTATCAAACAAACTGGGGCTATTTTCTAATTCTGCAAGATGTACTGTATCAAAATACATTAAAAAATGATTTTGCTGAAAAATTTTGTGGTTTGTCTAAATTAGAATATTAAAATCATACTTTTGTATGCAATTTTCTCTTTTTAAGTAAGAAACAATGGAATAAGCCATATCCTGTATTTGTATTCAACTTGACATACTGTTACTTAGGCATCTAATGGATATTTGCAGTAACTTTCATTCAAGTCTTCAATAATCACAAATTTACGTAAAATAACTTCAAATAATGTAGATTTTAGATCAATATTGGAATTAATTCAATTTTTAATTATCCACTGTAATAATGATAAAAAATTGTATACTTTGATCTTATGATTGTAATTTGCTTCAGATCAAGGAATACTTTGAACTGACTGCTATTGAGTTAACAAATTTTTAATGTATATAATGAGACATATAACAGTCTGAAAAATATGCCAGGAAACTCAGGAATTTCAATACAAACTTAATAAACACAAGCAAAAAGTAGATCATGGCAAGACTACCATAGCTCTATCTAAGAAATTTTAATTAATTAATTCGGAGGACAAATCTGTAATTATTTAAGGAATCCCTTATAAACAAAATATGGTAGAGATGCTAGAGATTGAAAAAGAGAAAATGTAAATTCAAATCCAAGCACTATAGCAATAGGAAAAATTAACTTCAAATACATTATTAATTCGGAACAATGATAATAGATACAAAGAATAAAGTTTTCGGCTTTAAAAAGTCATCACTAGCTCTATTAGCTAAAATATAAAAAAAATTGAATTATAGATCATTTAAACATTATTTCAGTTAGATATTATGTACTGCTCTGAACCAAATTCAAAAGATTCACATATATAAACAAGTTCATGAAAATGAAACTTATAATAACAGATATTTCTAATTAACTTTTGAATTATACAATATAGTGCAGAAGTGATGAACTTTTTGAAGACTGTGTGCCAAAATTTGCTAAATTTCTGTATGAACTGTCTCTTGCATGCTGATCAGAATGTTAATTTAATTAAAAACAATATATCAGCTTCAAATTTTGCATTCCCAAAAAATTTTCCAGCATGCCATTTTGGGTACATGTGGCATAGGTTTGCAATCCCCGATATAGTGTTTTACATAATATATTAAAATATTATAGAATAAATTAACATATTGTCAAAAAAATTACATCTTTATATGATCTGATGTCAGAAATCCCAATATGCTTCTTACATCACTATCCCTCACTGTCAGTTCACTATAATTCAGTTTAGGATTGAAGCTATTATTCTGTATGCTATTTCTCAATAGTATCGATTTTTATGCACCAAGTTAACCTCAGATAGATCATCATTGATTATGATAAACATACAAAAAAAGTTGGAAGAAATTATCATTTTTATCCATTTAGTCTCCAGTATAGCACTAATTTGTTTCATTATTTTTGCAGTGGTCCATTTTAATTCTATATTCAACTTGTAACATTTCCAATTAGTACCATAGTGAGGTTAATTTGCTTTACATCATTCTTATGCTCTTTTATCTTCTGCCTCAAATTTTCAGTCATCTTTATTATAAATTCTTAGCAGTTATATTTACACATTATTCAATTTCTTTAGTATCCTTACAGGTGTCACATATTTTCAGATCAGATATCTCAATATATCAGATATTTTGTCACTTTTACAATTGATTGCTGTTAAAATGATACATTCTCCCCTATCATTTTTCTTATTATTCTTGTTATAAGCACTTAAATCTAAGTATAAGGTGTTTATAGCTTTCTGTCAAAAGACAAGACTCTAAAAATTTAATTCATAAAAATGGTGTAAAAACTATTAACTCATGTAAAGATAAGTCAGAATATATTAAGAGAAAAATTAAATAGTACATAAAAATACTAAATGTAACTATCTGATTAAAAGAAAGCTAAAATAATTAGAATTCTTTCCAATAAAGGTTTAAATCAGGGGTTTTCAAAGTTTTGCCTAGGTGGGCCAAATTGTAAATTCAAAAATATTTGGCAGGCCAAAAAAAGTTTTATGGAAAAATATGTTCAAATCGATAAAAAGTTAGATACAAGGGAAAGATTTATACTAATTTTATAACAATTGTTCTTTATTTATGACAATAATTACTTTTTATTACAAACTGTTTAAAATAACACATTTCAAAAAATAATTAAACAAAAATAACTAAATAATTTCAAATGAAAAAAAAAGAAAAAATAATAAATTCATCAATCTGAAGTGTGTGACTTGTATTGCTTTTTTTTAATAATATCATTGAGCTTTGATTTTAAGTCGGTTCAATGTATGCTTGTAAATGTTCATCAGTTAATTTTGATCTGAATTTGAACTTATTAATGCTCATGATTGAGAAACTGTTTTGCATATATAAGTGCTTCCAAATAATGTAAACATATTTGGAAGCACTATACACATATTTTTTTAACTCAACAATTTTTAATTATAATATGATAAATTTATTTATTTTTTGTAAAAATTAAATTATTTCTATGAATTCAAGATCGCAGATGATCTGACACTGCAGGCCACATTTCTAGGGTTTGAGGGCTGCATTTGGTCCACAGGCTGCACTTTGTGAACCCTTGGTTTAAATGGTTAAAAATAGAATAATTAAAATGTACTTTATAGTAAATATATTAATGAAAAGATTAGAAATCAGTAGAAAATAAATAGCATGCTTTATATATGTACATTTATATATACAGCAATACCTCGCATAGTCTGGTTAATTGGTTCCTCTTTCTTACCAGACTAATTGAAACCAGACTGTTCGAGGTACATAATCTATGGGAAAAATTATAATTGGTTCCAAGAAATTTTCGATTTGCTCATATGTTGTTTTAAATTGTAAATTCTTACATTAATAATTATTTCTTTATGCATTAAACATTACAATTTTTATAAAAGATTTATAATAGACAGTAAAAGGGGACAGAAAGTGAGTCTAAGCCCATAAAGAGGGCTCGTCCAGCAGGTGAATGCATTCACTTTCTCCAAGTAGGCCACTTGGCACCATTCCACATACAGAGTGGCACTCTGCGTAAGGGTACAGCCAAGGGATAAGTGACAGAGTGAGTCTTTTGTAGCTGGCAACAAAAGTCAATTTCAAACATAAAGGTTTTCATTGAACTGGTTAGACTGACCAATTGCTAAGCACTTAAATGACTTGCTCAGAATTCAAACGAGTTTGATTTTGAGCATCAAACAGAGGCAACAAGTCTGTTCTTGTGGAACTTAAGTAATGTATTCTAGTAGCATTAATAGAGAACTTTTGATTTCAGAATGTTCAAATCAGACCTCTATTATGGCAAGAGAGACAGTTACAATTTGGCATTTAATCAGACTCACATTTTCTTTTAGCACTCATGATTGTTAATAAAACATTTAAGTCACAAAATTATCAAATGTGGAATTATAATTTAAAAATTAAACAAATGATCGAATAATTCATATACGCACTTGAGAGACAGGCACTATAACAAATGTTAAGATAAATTTGGAAACATGGAGCAGCCTTCTGTTTGTCTCAGCTCGTCAAATAGTGGCTATTTAAGTCATATTTAGGTAATAAGTAGTAAGCACAGTTACATTTCGTATTTATTCTAAAAAAATAAAGAAAATTAAAAATTTTTTATTAACAATTACAATCTGAACTATAGTGAAGCCCAGACTATGTGAGGTATTGCTGTATGTATATGTATATATAATATAAGATGATTTGAGTTTTAAACTGGCTTTTAGAATGGAATTGAGATAAGTCAAGGATTATCTGTACTTTTTTAAACAAATTTTCTTGAAAATTAAAAGAAAGATGCAACTTCAAGTGCTGGATTCCATGAGGAAGGGGCAATTGCTCCTATATGTATTATGATGTAGCAAATTTTTTTATTATTTTATGAAAAGAAAGAGAAAGAAAACATTTATAAATGCAAACCATTAATAAATAAATGAAAAGATAAAAGTATATAGTTTGCATAAAATTAGAAATTTTATCAATGCAAAACTCTCAAAATTGACTATTTTTTTTTGATAGATTTTAGTTTTTCATGAAAAGATATATAAATATTTGGATATTATTATTGTTATTATGTTGTTCCTAAGACAAAAATTCATTGTTCTAAATATACTATATATATATATTATATTATATTAGTATAATACTGTATTATCAATGGTGTACACAGAGGGGAGTGAGGGAGGCAGTCCGCCCCAGGTGCCAAGCTGAATGGAGACCAAGAGCATGGAATATCATTACTATTCACCAGATATTTGTATAATTTTCAATTCTTAAAAATTATTTAAGAAAATGTGTGTTGAAAGTTAAAACAGGTGTTTTTTTGGAGGGGGAGAGGGGCCAAAAAAATGCCGACCCAGGTACCAAAGATTCTGGGTATACTATTGTGTATATTATATTATATTTAGAGTAATATTCATGAAGAAAGTGTCAATTTTCTTACTAAAATATACCTGATCTAATTCTAATTTGTTTTCAGTTTCATTACAGCAGAACAAAACAGTTCTTCTTAAAGCTTAAAACAAGAATGCAAAGTCTAATACACAAATACAAAACATACATACTGTTTATAGTAGAAAAATTACAGATATATAAGTATAGACATTAGAATCCATGAAATTAGAATTATTTATTAATTCACATGAAATATGTTTGTGTAAATAGATGAAGATAGGATGAATCAATGATCTTATATGAAAAAAGTAATATATAAAACAGAAATTTAGACTGATGTAATTGCCTATTGTAAAATTTCAATATAGTGATGAATTAAATTTTATTAATATTTAAGAAAAATTCTTATTCTTTTTTTTTGGGTTGATGCCAACTACAGAAGGGAACTGTGAGTCATTATGTATGTGTAGGAATGATTAATGCATTAGCATGTATTTATTTTCCTCGTACAATTGGAAATATATTTTATATATAATGATAATTTATCTTATATAAAACTATGAAAACCAATAGTCTGTCATTTTAAAAAAAATCTCTGAAAACAAAGCTTAAGATTTAAAACTCAGTTTGATATAGAAGTATTAGTTAATATTTGATAATTCTATCTTAAGTATTCTGAATGTTGTCAAGTAAATTTGTAATTGTATCGAAGCTGACTATGATACTATAAAAACATAATAAAATTCTCAATGTTGTAAGAATATTCATCAAAAATATAGCATATTATTTATTAGAAATATTATTATAATTTAAAATTTTCAGATGAGTTCAAAAATTTCTTAATTTAATAATAGATCTAAATATTGGCATATAAATAATATCTTGGGACTTGTAAAACTAAAATCCAAACAAGGAATTTTGCATACAATATCAAATTTTAACTGTATCAAATATTAAACATTGGATACTTTGGTTATAATTACAATTTTTAATATGTATCTGAATTACATGAATTTATCTAAAATTTTTACACTATATTATTTTCGATTGTTCTCATAAGAAAATTTATTTATTGTCTTAGAATAAATCAAACTTATTTTCCTTTAATATGGATTCATTTAAGATTAAAAATACTTTTTAAATCTTTAATTTTTCTTTATAATACATAAGATCATGATTAGAATTTTAATTAAGATCTATTTTTCTTTCATTATTAAACTTTCTGGACATATCTAGATATAGAATATTCAAAACAAAAATATTGAAGTCTAGGTCTTATATGTTACAATTAATGGAAAATTTATTTCTTGATTTATAAAAGTATAAAATTAATTAGAGCTTTATTTTTCTCAAAAATTTTGCAAAAAGTCTTTTTAAAATAAAGATATTTTTACAGCTAAAAAGTAGGAAAACAAGTTAAAGAACTCAAAAGGAGGTGAAATTCTAATTTAAAATAAACTAAAAATGTAGAATAAGGTAATTATGATTAAGAAAAATGACAAAAACCCAATTTCTTAAGAAATTAGAACATTTCATTTATGATAAACTGTTAAATTTTAGATAAGCAAACAAGGGAGAAAAATATTCAAAGCTCTTTTAAATAGCTGTTAAGTTATTTTTTCACATGTCAACATGTTATTTTATTTCAGATTATGAAATCACAATTTAAAATTCAAGTTCAAATATATAATACAACATAAAAGAACAGCTAAATTATAGAATTAGACAAATAGCATATTATAAGCACAAATTTGAAGATATTAAAAATATATTAAATTATATTATATGTAGTTTAATGATGTCTTACCAAACCAACAGTTTTAGAATATTGTTTTATTTATTTTTCTGTATCAAATATAAAATTTATAATTATTCAACTTATGATATTCTGATATTATGATGGCTCTCACAATATTGCAAACTTGGATATTTTCAGAGCATACTGGCTAGAAATATTTTTTGTTTTATTAAAAATGTAGTAAAACAACTGCTTACTACCTTGGGATATAGGTTCAGTTCTGGATGACTACATCTTGGAGCCCAGATTCAATTCTGGATTATTTTATAACCTCGAAGATCCAGAATCAAATCGGAATGATTATACTATCTTAAAGGATTCAATATTCCATTTTCTATTATTACTACTAAAATTATTAACATTTGTGGCCATTTTATATTATCTTTTGATATGTTTCATTTTCAGCTGTTTTGATAACCCCATCATAAGTCGAGGTCAACATGTATTATACTAGTAAAACGAAACTAACAAATATATTGCAATATCAATATAAAATTTCTAGTATTAAACAGGAAAACTCAAAAGGGTTGCATCTGCTATCAGCTTCATATACTATATACTACCATTAAGACAATCCGTAGCCCTAATGATAAGATTCCCAGTAATATTGATTGTGTATGTAAAGGTTGACGATTAATGAAAAAATTTCTCAAAATACAGTGAAGCCTCAGTTTAATGGGCTACTAGAGGAAAAATATCTGTTAAAAACTTGTTAAAGTATTTTAAAAACAATACAGTATATTAAAATTATGAAAAATATTACAATCATATTTTCTTATTCATAAAATGTAATAATTTATATAAAAATTTATAGTTTATTTACTATACTCATTATAATATTTTTTGTGATTGACAATGGTGATCAAAAATAAATTTTGAATCTTTGCCGAGGACCAAAAAATATTAGGGGTACCGGTAAGTAATGTCGCCTTCCTACATCAAAATCAAACGAATAAAATGTTAACAAGTTTTATAAAACAATAATGTAATTATCCACATTATCAACAGTCTTTTGTCATCTAGTATGCAAAATTTTATTGTCAAATCGGTTGGTTTTACGATTTATTCGTTGAAATTAAGTGGTGATCAAAAATAAATTTCGAATGTTTGCCGAGGACCAAAAAATATTTAATCCAAATATTTTGTTAAATCAGAAAATTTTTTTTATCAATTAGATTTAAATTGGAGAATTTAATTAATTATTAGGATAAAATTTTACTTGATTCTGAATAATTTAATTTTAGTTTTCATTTGAAACTAAGAAATTAAAAAATTTAAAATAAATTTATATAAAAATATATTAAATTTTTTTTAATATTTTAAATCTTCTAAAATTGTTACATTATTATTTAATTTGAAAATATATAATAAATACATATATAGTACAGTATACAATAATTCAGTATTTTATTTTATATAAAATTCAACTAATAAATATTTCCTATAAAATTTTTAAAAATCTATTATGATAGAGAAGTTTTCAAAATATCATACAGTAATTCCTTCTTGATTACAAGAGTTACATAGCTGAAAAAACCATGATTGGAAACTTTAAAAACTTACCAGAAAATGGAAGTTTATTCCATGGTCACAATCACATAAATTATTATATATATATAATAATAATCCTATCAACTCAATAATCAATATAAAATTTAGTATTGCATGTGTATTGCATGTTTATATTATATATAATAAAAACATAAATTTAAGTTTATCTGAAATATATGTAACTTCCATATTTTCAGTTCCTGAAAATATAGTAATTCTTAAATGAGTTATTTTCATAAAAAGAATTACAACTGTATGTAAAATTAAAAAATTTGAAATTAATTTAAAATTGGCAATATTAATTAACTTGAAGAGTTCAATTTCACTTCATAAATATCTTGTAATGCAGAATAAAACAAACTAGTAAATTAAGTATTTTTTTGATAATCTCTCTCCAATCTTTCCATTAGTAATAAACATTGTATTATCATATAATATTAAAATCAATATCATATATATATTGGAATTAAATAAAAAAAATGCAAATTTTTCTGATATATCAGTATTCATGTATCTCCTGCACTATACACACATATAATTTATTTTACATAAATCAAAACAGTCAATTTAAAAAAGATTACAGTAAAAGAAATGGCCAATAATACATTAAAAGTTTGAACACTTGATTAAATAAAAAAAAGTGATTTTTCTAAAATAATATTATTTTTTTTAATTTGAATCAAAATGATCATATATAATAAAGGAATAAGTGTGTGAAGTCCATGTTCCTGCAAATGTGCAAACTCCTGAGACCAAAGTGCTGCTATTACTATTTTCTCCCACTTGGAATCTTTAATTGCATATTTTAGAAAACTAAATCCCAATCTCATTATAAATTTTGTTTTAAATTATTATAGTTTACTTCCTATTTTTCGTTACATCAATATAGCTCTTTAGCAAATAAAACTTTTTATTATGGCAAAACGTTTTTGGACCTAGAACTAGTCCCTCTTCAGTGCCATTCACTTACAAAAATAGAATTATTATTTTTGTATATATCTTTTTTTGTAAGTGAATGGCACTGAAGAGGGACCAGTTCTAGGTCCGAAAACGTTTTGCCATAATAAAAAGTTTTACTTGCTAAAGAGCTGTATTGACATAATGGTAGTATTAAGCAAGTTTTTTCTGCATGTTTTGTATTCCTATTTATGTTTGTATACTTCTTTTAGTTATTTGATTTCAATTTCTGGATTTTTTGATCAAAAAATATTGGCTGTTCCCCAGCCCAAGGGTTCATTTTGCATTTGGCGCACCCATGGGCACCCGAGGCTACATAAATGCTACATTTAAATGTTGATTTAAATAATATTTATTTCAGAAATTATTTTTATTTTAAGACAACAATAATAAATATTATCTACATAACTGAATTGATGGTTTGATAATTGCCAGTTTTATGTAAAGAAAATTTCAAAGTTTTGTATGGAGAAAGAAAACAAGCAAATGCATTGTACACAAAGAATGTGCTAAATAAATGAAAAATCTCAAATTTGATATGATAAAAAAAAAAAAAAAAAGTTTACTCTATGAAAAATCTCAAATTTGATATAAAAAAAAAAAAAAAAAAAAATGTTTCTTTTTTGGTTTTATTTGGGCATGTAGTGGCCAGGAGCTAACTAGTTAAACAAAAATGAAGAAAATAAAATATATGAAATTTCTATGTTGAAATGATCTAAAATAATTTAAGAATTTTGTTTTTAGGACCGACTGTTTTTCTAATAAAAAATTAAGAGAGAATTAGTATATTACTAAATTAGTTTAAATATTTTTAGCATTATCTAAAAATTATTTATTCCATAAAAAGAGTTAAAATAAATAAATAAATTTACTACTATTCAATTTGTAAATTTTTTTAAACTTAAATGGTGTTAATAATTTTACTTTTTGCAATTGTAGACTTCCCTTTAGGCCCACACCTTTACGTTGCAAGGGAATTGAGTGCTCCAGTGATCCTTCTGGGCTGTTGGTAGTTCAACTTTGCCATAATGGTCAAAAGCCTGATGAAGTAGTGACCAAGGTCATCTGGAATCTTCAAGGGGCAGTCCCTCCTCCACCGGACTATACCATCATTTGGCTGATCACCAATATGGCAGATTTTTTATTGTTGATTTTCAAGACTCTAAGAAAGGAAAACCAGTTTGTCAAATGTGGATTTAAAACTAGAATGGATCAAGGACAATGAAAATGGAAATGGAAGTACAAATGGAAATTAGGTGTGGTATGTAAGTAGATAAGTGAAAGGAAATGAATAGGAATTTGTGATTGAAATGTGTAAATATAGGCTGGATGTGCTATGTGTGAACAAAACATATATCGAAAGGAGTATGTATTTGAGTGTGTAAGAAATGATATTGTTAGAATATGGACTGGGGTAAAAGATAATGAGTGAGCATGAAGTAGTTTGGGTGTGTTCATGTATGAAAGAACAAAAAACTGTATATTAGAATAAAGTATGTGAATGACATAATAATATGGATAAGGATGAAATTAGGATTGCAGAGAATGTTTCTAATAATGGTGTATGCTCATGTGGATGCATGGTTCAGTATTCCTAATATACCTCCTAACAGTAATAATGACAAAGATAAATTCTGATGTGAATGAATGATACGATAAATGAAAGTCATGGCAACGAGTGAGTGAATGTAGCTGGAGATTTGAACAGAAGAGTTAATATGGAGAGAAATGGAGTGGAAAGATTGGTTGGGAAATATGGTGATCCTAAAATGAATGACAATGGGGAGCAATTGTTGGAGGTTTATGCTGAAAGAGGGTTGTTTGTTTCAGACATCTTTAGGCACAAGGCCATCCATCAGTACACCTGAGAGAGCTGTGAGAAACATCAAAGAAATATGACTGATTTGGTTGTGTGTGATGAAAGATTGAGAGTGAAGTTATGGACATTAGAATGATGAAAAGTGAAGAGATAGGCTCAGACTACTCTCTGGTTATTTCTAGGATGAATCTGTAGACAATTCTATGGATCTACACAAGGGATCTACCATATTAGTTGTGACATCACCTCTCCACCATTACAATGTGGACACTAACTATAAACCTTGGTATAAACAAACGCATGTGGTAAACTGATCATTGTTGAAATGGAGACAATTGAAATCGATGATGTAAAAAATCTGTTACATTAAAACTATTGTCATAATCAATGATAAAATTAATTTTCCATTGTTAAAAAATAGAAGATCAACATATGAAATACAGTCGATACTTGTTATTCATGATAATTATATTTTGTAAACTCTTCATGAATAATGAATTAGCAAATACTGAACCATTGTGCCTATGGGAAATATAAAATTAGGTTCCTGACAACCTTTCTTCTCAACATTTTATCCTTGCTTTATGTGTGTTTTTTCGTTTAAAGACATCTTATTTAATCTGTATTAAAGTACATACAAATAATTACATTATATGCAGTGTACAGTTCTATATATAATATTATAATTACAATAATCTTTATTTAATTTTTTAAAACACTAACTATATAGTAAATATTTATATGATACTATGTATAACTATGTATAAATATTTTTGATGGATAGTTGTTTGATGTTGCAGGATGTTTAATGTGGCAGTTGACACACACTTCCAGAAATTCGTTCAAAAATTGTGTCAGCCTTGTCTGCATTGCTTTTTGCTTCAATCTTCTAAAATCTCATAGTAAGGAGCAGGAAGTTAGGAGTCTAAATTTGAGGCTGTGTTCAAGCATAGGATCACATTCTTCTGTGGGACTTGTGGACGATATGAACAGGCTTTTAGCCTGTGGTCTATAAAGTGAGCAAGGATAGGTAATGAGACTTTTTTGACAAAATGATACAGAAACTACATTTGGTAACAAACAACTTCCTTTATTAGGAGAGAGAGAGGGTTTACTTTGGTAACAGTATTTTTGCCACTCAACAGGAATCTGCAAATAAGTGCAAAAGCACCGTGAAAATTGATTTTTTAGTCACAAATAAATTTTCACGAATAGTTGAATATGGAAATAGCAAATAATGAGAATTGACTATGCCTAAAGAAAAATCTACATTATGGGAGATTTTTCAGTTTGGCGTAAGATCACATATAAAAAGTGATTATTTTTCAGAATTTTGATTGAATCAAAAATAAAAATACAAAATTTAAAAAATTCCTTTGCAGATATTTTGTATAATCAATTATCTAATCATGATATATCATTATTAGTAAATGAATGTATACTAGGAGCAGTTTATTTGAATCTGTATTATCAAATTTTACTTACTTCACAAAAAAAATGCAGACTGTTCAACATTTAAAAAATATTTGGAACAAATTAGTTTTTGCAAGAGAAATCAGTTTCAATTGCAAATGAGAAAGGACAATCACCTACTAAAATTGGATCATCTGATGAGATGGTAGAGGATTTAGAGGTTTTTTTTTTAAGAAATAGAGTTAGCTATACAGAAACAAAGATTCCCTATTTCTATGGATGTGGACATTGAATTCATATTGAATAACCTTTGACAATGTAAAAAAATTAAAAAGTAAAAAAAAATTTTAGAATTTTGGGAAGAAAATAAAAATATGTATCCACATTTATATAAAATTACAATGGTGGTTTTAGGAGCTCCAGCAACATAAGTTGGTGTTGAAAGATCATTCTCAAGTTTAAAATTTATTCTTTAAGAAAATAGTAGTAATTTGAGTGAAAATATATGTTAGAAGATATTTTAATAATTATAGTTAATTTTCATTTGTTTTAATTATAAATAAAAATATCACATATGAAAAATTTTCTTTGTTGAGTGTTAAAAATGTTTTGTTTATCAATCACACAAAATTATGAAATTAAAACATAAATTATAATTTATAATATTTTTCTAACTTCATGTTTTATTCTTGTAAATATTAAAATTTGTTTAGGTTTACGAAGTTGTAAACATGCAATGATTAATGTGATATCATTTTATCTATGTTTATTATAAAAAAGAAAGTAATAAAATGTTTTGAATTATTGTAGAAACTTTATATTTAATTAAAATGAAAACATATAAAAAAATTAAAAAATTGATCACTTGGAACTGAACCAAAAACTCAAAAACCATAATTTTTGGTGGAAGAAAAACCAGAACCAAACTGATTTTATTATTATTTTTAACTAAACCAGAATGAAAAAATAATGATTTGAAGCTCTGAGACTGTCCACCAAACATGTTGTCTACAACATAATGGTGTCATGATAGTGCCATCTCGTAGCAACACTTTGCAGATAGAATTGTCTATTGAGAGAATGGAGAAATGTAAAGATGACAAAAGAAGTATCGATGCGAGTGAAAGTGGAGGATCTGTGTGTGAAACAAAAGATATATGAGAAGTGTATGAAAAATTAGGTCAAGTGGATGAGAATATTGTCCGTCCACAAAAGCCGCACCTATACTCCGTCTCACTCTCAACTGATAGTGACGTTACGCGATCTTTGGTTGTAACTATCCGCTTCAAAAAATAAATCGCAGAATTATTTCCTTTGCAATAGGTTTTAATTTCATATCAAGTACATAGTTTTTAATACTTTTTTATAGTTGTAAATAATTTCAGTAATGTACTGGTGAAAATCACCGGATAGAAATATAGATCTAGCGATCGTCCGTTAACGAGATTACCGTATTTGATAAAATGGCTTCTTACTCGAACGCGAGAAATAACGTGAGAGGAAAGTGCAAAGAGGAAAGTTTATTTTTCTATTATTCAAGTAATGAATTATTGTAAATTATATAAAATATAAATATAGATATAAATGTGAAAAAAGCATCCACAGCTAACAGATCAGACGACAACGTCAACACCGGCAGCGGAGTGGTACGTTTTTAGCACTTTGCCGGTTAATGACGTCTTTTCTGACGTCACTATCAGTTGAGAGTGAGACGGAGTATAGCTAAGATGGATGAGTCCAAATGCAAAAGGGAGAGTCACAGTCAGTATAATGACGGGTGGATTATTGAATTAATATTATATTAAGTTTTGTTAAATATACAATTTCCAACGTCGAAACTAATCATTTAGCATTTGACATTACAATAAACTTCCATTCAATTTTAATTAATCATTTAGCATTCGACATTACAATAAACTTCCATTCAACTTCAGTTTTCTTGCGGTTTGAAAACATCCAATGTATGCAAAGCTGTCATCCCTATTTTGTCACTGGACTCATTCAGATCGGAAGAGGAAGCTGTCCTCCCTATTTTGTCACTGGACTCGTTCAGTTAGCTCACACGTACTTGCATTGATGGTCATGGCTAAGCTGGACAGACAGTATATGCAAAATGAAGAATGTGTGGACACACTTTAAGGAGTTTGTAGTGAGTGCTGCAAGAGAAATAGTTGGTGAAGTGAGAATAGGTAGGAAGAATGGTGACGAATGGTGGAATGATGAGATGGCACATGCTGTGACTGAGAAGATAATATATTTGAGAATGTTAAATGGAAATATGAAGACAGATGAGTATAAGAAGCATAAGAAAGAGTGTGCAAAGATAGTGAAAGAGAATAAAGAGAGGGTGGCAAGAAAAAGAGATGAGAAACTGCAGAATGATTTGAAGAGAATAAAAATATGTTCTGGAAACTTTTTTAAAAGAGTCTACAATACTGCTTAACCAATATACTTATGAAAGAACACAAAAAAGCACTAATTGCAGAAGATCTTAGAAGAGAGCTGCACTACATAAAAACAATTGGACTACAGCATGGATATTCAAGACCGTTTCTTTCGAGAGTGTTGAATCAGATGAAGAATAGAATATCCAACAGCGTAAACAGAGAGGAAAACCCTAGCAGTATCGAACAGCATTACGCACCAATACCATACCATCTGAAAGACTTAAATATAGTAAGGAGAGTAATAAAAAACAAGAACAAGCGCATAGCCACAAAAAGGGGTCCAACAGTTTTTAACGTCCTCCGTAACGAGAAAGACAAACTTAAAGAATGGGAGTGCTCCGGTGTGTACAAAATCCCTATTAAAGACGTACAGCAAAAAAAAGAGACTGCGTATGTAGGAGTAACCTCTAGACCCTTAATTAGAAGAATTGACGAACACAGAAATGACATTAAATTAGCCAGAATGTCCACCTCCTTAGCGCAGGAAGCCTACGACAAGGACATTGAGATTCTATGGAATGAAGCGAAGGTAGTGAAAGCGATTCCTCTGCGCACGCAACCAACCACTGTAGAGTCTTTAGAAATACTTCACAGAAAAAGCAAAGAAAACTTGATAAATGATAGATTGGCGTGGGAGCCACCACAGGCATGGAAATTCGCCCTAACTAACACCTAGAAAAGAATATATAAAAAAAGGACGCCGCTTAATGTATTTTGCTTACAAGGACGTTACAGTGTGTTTTGTTTTACCCAGCCCAGTTATAAAAAAGGACTCATATTTTATTGTATATCTACATTTTATGTTTTCTCAATTTATGTTAAACTTCTCACATAGCCCGTTTAAAACTCCTTCTATTTTCGAACTTGGTAAAGTTCGTATTAATAGAATTTTAAATATTGCCATAGCGACCGGCATTCTTTTTATTTGTTTTTTGTATCAGAACTCCGCCTGATGGTGGTTGTTAACCGAAAGTGCTAGCGGAACTTAGATTAATAAACCTTTATTCTACTGCAATTAGTGCTTTTTTGTGTTCTTTCATATGTTCTGGAAGTATAAGAGAAAGTTGAGAAGAGAACAAAAATGTATTGGAATGTTTGATTGGAACAAAAATCAGTGAAGAGCAGCTTATGAGTGCAATTGGCAGATTGAAATGTGATAAGAATCCTGGCATGGATGGAATCACAACTGAGATGTTGAAGTATGGTGGAAAAGTCTATTGTGGAGTGGATGTGGTATTTGGGTAAACTGTGTTGGATGAAAAATATGGTTCCAAGTGACTGGACTAAATCTGTGATTGTCCCCATCTATAAACGGATGGGTGAGAGGGGTAAATGCAAGAATTATAAAGGTACTAGCTATAATACCCAGCATTGCCGAGTTTTGTTTATAAATCACATATTAAAAATAATTATTGAAAAATAATCATCAACATGCAATATATAATCATACAATAAACATATCATATATATAATCATACAATAAACAATACTCCAAATTCAATATCATTTTTCTCTTGTTATTGTTTATTTATATTTCTTTTAAAAATTAAATGATTAAATATTCAAAATTTGTTCCTCTATAAAAACACTTATATTAAATATATAGAAATATCTTTTATTATACAACAAACACACATTAAACATCTGCTTTGCAATAAAAAGTGAAGCATGTGCTTGGTCCTTTGTTGAATAGTACAATGGTCTCAAACTCGCGGCCCACAGGCCGTATCAAGCTCGTCAAGCAATTTTGTATTGCCCCCCAAGATATTTTAGCTATTTGTTTAAATACATATTAGTCAGAAAATTATTACAATTTAATGTTAAAATAATAATCTAAAGTTTTAAAGCATACTGTACTCAACCTACGCTGTGCTATCAGTAACTATTGTATCAGTAAAATATTTTCCTTTCACTGTATTTTTGTTTAAAAATATTCGGCCTTTGTTTCCCTTTTGAACTGCACATTTGGCCCACTCACAATTTCAGTTTGAGATTACTGGCATAGTACAAAAGGCCATACACACGTGCAGAAAACCAGCACTTGTCTAACACATGCTTGGCTGTTTGTTTAATTTAATTATTTTGCCCATGTTAAAACGTGCGGCCATTCAGCAAATGCTGGAGACTGATTTTTTATGCGAATGTGTGGACAATATTTTAATTTTTACATATAATTTATATTATTATAATGCTCGGTTGAAATACATAATTATGGCATAAGAATAGATATGGCAATAAAATGGAAATTTTCTATATGCTATATATATTATTTCTTTGTGTGTTATTTTAAGTATTATTTATTTATTAGCTAGAGAGAATCCATAAATTATGTCACACTTTAGGAGTAGAATATAGATTTGAGACGTTAAATGATGTAAGGGGGAAGAATTCTGTAAATTATGACTAACAATGTTTCAGTTATTGAATAAAATATAAAATATTTATGTGTAAATGTTAGAGAAATAAAGACTAATGTAACACGTGGAAATACATTTGTTATAAAAAACAGGTCTGGCCAATCCAAAGTGTTTCTCTGATCAGTTTCAAGAAAATTGTTATAATAATCACGCATTGTGATACGAAAAATTTCGAAGGGGAGAGACTCAAAATACATTTGAAATAATTCAACAGAGATTAATTTCATTTAAAATTGCAACAAATAAAAAAATTTGCATATATTACTGCTTTTTGTGTGATTTTAAATATTACTTTCAATTATTACATAATATTGGATAAACATACAGTAGTTTACGTCATGATGAATAGTTACATAAATTTCTTTATGTGATAAAATATAAACAAATTTCATTTCAGATATATGTCAGGATCGTAATTATGGATATAGAACAGGCTTAACTTAGCTGCAAATTCAACATAAAATTTCCTTTAAAATAAAACATCCAATGAAAAAGTATGATATAAAGATACTGATTAAACACAAATTGATACTGAACAGTATCCTGTATCATAATCAATAATAATTGTATTAGCTAAATAATTCTGTAAAAATCCAGCAATAGTAATGCAGGTAAGTTATCTGTTGCCCCTTACTTTGACACTTAGTACCATCTATCAATATTTATTGTCATAAAATGAATAAAAATTGGGCCCCTTAGGACTCTAAAAAAGGGCAACATAGGGACATGCCTATTCTGATACTGAACAAAATTCTATATCATATTCCTAATATCTTGTTTTAAATTTTAAATAAAAAAGTTACATACACACATAATCTGTATTTTATAAGTATATAGATAAGTTTGTTGAGTGTAGCTGGGAAGGTATTTGATAAGATTGTGATTGAGAGAATGAAGAGGGTGACTGATGAAAGAGTATGTGCAATGTGGCTTAAGGAGTGAAAGAGGTTGTGTGACAAGGGTGTGTGATTTCTCTATGGAGACATCACACACCCTTGTCAGCATTCCTCAATTGTAAACCACTCTGACATGCCTTCATTTACTTTCACACTTGCAGAACTGTTAGGCTGACAAGGGTATGTGATGTCTCCATAGAGACATCACACACCCTTGTCACACATCCTCTTTCACTCCTTAAGCCACATTGGCACATACTCTTTCATCAGTCACCCTCTTCATTTTCTCAATCACAATCTTATCAAATGTATACATGGATGCATATGTGAGGGAAATTGCTATGAGTGAGGTAAGAGTGTGTGCTGCCTGTTGTATGCTGATGACACTATTCCCATCTCTGAGAATAAACAAGGTTTGAGGATGCTTCTTGCTAATTGAATGAAGCATGTCAGAGGAAATAGATGAAAATAAATGTATAGAAGACAAAAGTACTCATCATCAATTATACTTAAGAAAAAGTATCAATATCTATCTCTTTTTTCAACGACAGAATTCATATCACTAAATTTTTCAGTGCATGTTGGCAAACAGGAACAGAGAAAAAAAATTATTTAAAACATCTATTTATTGCTAATAATTTACATTAAACATTTAAAACATTAAATTATAAAAATTTTGGTTACATTGAAATTTTTAACAACTACAAAGTTTTTTAAGCTGTATGATTTCTTTCAAAAATTCACATTTGCAAAATGCATTTCGGCCTGTTGGCCCTCTTCAGCTGCAACTAGTTGTGAATCCTTATTTATACAGCTTTATATATATATTTGCATTTGATACTATATTTGAGAAGATTGATAGTTTTTTTAAAGAATGTGGGTTAAGCTGTAAAAATAAGGATTCACAACTAGTTGCAGCTGAAGAGGGCCAACAGGCCGAAATGCATTTTGCAAATGTGAATTTTTGAAAGAAATCATACAGCTTAAAAAACTTTGTAGTTGTTAAAAATTTCAATGTAACCAAAATTTTTATAATTTAATGTTTTAAATGTTTAATGTAAATTATTAACAATAAATAGATGTTTTAAATAATCTTTTTTATCTGTTCCTGTTTGCCAACATGCACTGAAAAATTTAGTGATATGAATTCTGTTGTTGAAAAAAGAGATAGATATTGATACTTTTTCTTAAGTATAATTAATCATAAATATCACTTCTAGAAGTTATTATTTAAAAGTACTCATATTTGGGAGAAGTGAAGAATGCACAAGATGTGAAGTTGAACTGAATGGGATGAATCTGGAACATGTGAATGAGTTTGAGAGGGAGGAAAACATTGATGATGAGATTATGAGAAGAGTAAATGCTGGATTAAAAATTGTGGGTGCATTGGAAGGTATGCAAGGAATGAGAATCTGTCAAAGAATGCTAGGATGACTGTATACCAAAGTGTGATGTATGGAAGTGAGACTTGGGTATGGAATGAAAGGAATAGAAAGAATTTGAGTGCAGTGAAGATGAGATACTTAAGATCAGTGCCAGGGAGTCAGTGTTGTGTCAGCAATAGCTTTCTCATTGCTCATAATTTATTGGTTTTAAATTTAAAAAATATATTAAATTATTTTCTTTTTCAAATGGATACATAATTTTTTCAGTAATAAATATTGAATAAAAATGTGTTCTAAAAAATCATTTGTGTGTGTTTACTGTCAGAGGAATCGGTGTAAGTATTGGAAAAATAAAAAATGTAGAGTCAGTGTTAGCACATTTTCCTGCTGACACCCCAGTCCTGTTTGAGAGGCATAGTGGAGTGACAAGATATGATTTGTGTCTTGAATGATATAATACAAAAGCTAGGTGGAATGAAAAGGAGTGTGATAGATGCTGTTAATAAGTCAAGTTTGAAATAGTTTGATCATGTGGAGCAAATGAATGAGGAACAATTAACAAACTATGTATAAAAACTGTAGAAGACGCTGGTATAGTGTATGGAGTCAGGGATGTATGAAGCATCTGATTGGTGGCATTTCAGTGTTTTTCCCCCTTTTCTTCCTTCTTTGAGTATTGCCTATCTTACAAGGATACAGGCATGATGATGATGATGTTGTAATTATAGAAAATAAAATACAAAGTAATTACAAAACAAAAGACTAATTGAAACAGTTATGAAATGCTTTTTTTAAAATTTACAGTTTGTCATAATCTACAGTTATTGACTAAGAAAACAATTGTATATATATTATACAACTGGATATCATAAAATAAAACAGTACATACAAATTATTTTACAATAATAATATTACTCTTACTCTATGCAATTCTTTTCTTTCACTTTCAATAAGTTTCCATATATTAATAAATTCCTTTGTTAATTCAACATCTTCATCAAAAAATTCATCTTTCTAAAAATATAAGTAAGTATTGCAATTATCATCATCAAATTCTAAAAAAAATTTTTTTTTCATAAACTATATAAATAATATAACTACTCATGTGCATACATTAGATATCGAAGTCTATTGGAACGATACCAAACTTTTAAGGAAAGAGCATAACCCTAGTAGAGGAAGGATTGCAGAGACTCTATCTATATTCACTAACCGCCAGAGGAATAGACATACAATTAATAAACTTGATCCGGCGTTAATAAGTAACGCGTGGAGATCGTGTGTTAATTATAATGAACATTAGTAAAGTAATGTTACATTGATAAAGTTTCTTTGTAGGACAGACCCGTATGTATATCGTATCTGTAATTAGTATACTTTATTTCTGTCTGCCGATTTTTGTTTTTGTTATTCTAAGTGTTTATATAGTATTAACACTTGTTGTAATCTTACTTTTCGCATATTATAATATGATTGTAAATTGTTTATATTTTGTGTTGCCACGGCAACGTTTTTAAAGCCGATAGAATGTTTGGCGTTCTTTAGAACGATTGAGATATTCGTTGTAGTTAAGGTAGCTGAAGAGGATTATGTATTGAAAGCGCTACTACCAATAGTAAAAAATACGTTGTTATACTTTCCTGCCTATGAGCTGTTTTATCTTTTGTAATATAAATAATATTTTAACTGATCTTAGGTATTCTTTGATATTTATTAGAATAAAAATAAATAAGCAGTTCAATACATAAAAATACAATTCAAGACCAGACTGATATGAAAGATAATTTGATCAAAATATTTTTATTTAAAATAACTTTTCATTTTTGAAAAGTCAACACTATTAGCTAAATTATAATATTTTATTTCTTTCTATTTCTTTCATTTGTTTAATTATTTATTAATATGAATTTCATATACTGTATGCAGATGAGTTCTTAATTTGAGCAGTACAAAAATTTTAATCAATATATTATACAAAACTTCTTAAAAATACAGTATAATTTAGTTAATGGAGCTGATGATTACTTTCTAAAGCCAAAAGCATTATACTCTAGTATATATTACAAAAATATTTTGGCTTAAATAATCTTTCTTACTAATATATTTGAATAGGATTTTTTTATGAATTGAACTGTGTATGGTAGCTGGAATAATGAAGGTATTAGAGGTATATAAGTATATAAGAATTTAATTATTATAAAATTTATTGTAATAAAATTATATGTAATTTTTCAATATAGTAAATTATTTACTAAAATCAATTTTATCAAAATGCGAGTATATATACTAAACCTGTAAATATATATTGGATAAATTATAGATTTAAAATTATACAATATTTATTACAAGGTACAATTCTAGTTGAGCCACAGCATGCGGATCTACCACCGTGAAGATCTATGATAGGAGAATTGAAGATTCGCCTCCCACCAACTGATGTATAAAATATGAATTGACAATTCCGTTGTATTAAAGATTCACTCCAAAACTATTTGGGCTTTCGAAATATTTTTATTAGAATCTATCGTACAATCAAAAAAGTAAGAATTTAATTTCGAGTCGACGGGCGCCTATCATAGATCCGCGTGCTGTAGCTCAACTAGAATCTTACCAAAATATGATATTCCGGACCGATATTCCAGCTATTAATATACTCACAACAGAATTTTCTGGAAATATGTTAAGTTGAGCTGCTAAATTTAATACATTTTTCGATATTTTACAAAATCCATCATCTATATCTGTATCATAACACAAAGTATTTTTATCTAAACATTCCGCGAAGGAAATATTAGCCGCCATATTTGAATTTCCCGCTTGATTTCAAGTAACCCACTGGAGGCGCTAATTCTACTTCTACTTCTATTAGGCTACGTTCCTAAACTCAACGTTTTGCTTAAAGCGCTTGCAACGATAAAAGTCGACGTTTTACGTCGTTTTGGAACAGTTTGTTGAATTCGTTGAAAAAATGACGTCAGAAGTCTATTCTATAGCTTCTATACTACTTAGCGAACTAAATACTGCTCTAGCTTTTTTAAGAAAGATGATGACAAGATTATTCACTTATAAGCATTATATGAAAATAAAAAAAAAAAAGAAAAAATAAAAAA
>AYEL01032228.1:0-29573 GCA_000484575.1 Olivierus martensii
CCCTTCCCTGGCAAGCTTATCAGCAACCTCATTACCCCCAATCCCCTTTTGCTCACCCCTGATTTAGATCATAAGTTCATTAGACATTTGCGAATTGTTTCAATGCCCACTATCAGTACACAAATTTTACAATTGAAATTTTTCTTTACCCTGTATATGAAATACACACATACAATTAGCTAGGTAAATTTTTTTTATAAATTTATTTATATTCTTTTTACTTATTATTTATTTTACACTTATTTATATAGGAATTTTGTTTGTATAAACAAAAAAACAATATGTGTAAATACTTTTTTGTCCACTGTATCTCAACTTCATTGTCGTGAGCTATCTCTGTACGTAAGTGACTTATATAGAAAGCTTTCACTCAAGTAGATTTTCATAAATCTTAGAGAGAATTTCTATTTTCCTGTTCACAGAATATTACTGACAATCAAGTCATTCATTTTTATAATTATTATACGGTAAGACCCCGTTTAACATGGAGGATATGTTCCAAGGAAACAAAGCGCTAAATGAAACAGCATTAAATGAGATCATTTTAACACATAAATAATGAGGATAGGTGAAACAGGACAGTGAATAAAAAATAATGTGCGTTTTTTAATTTTATTTTGTAATATGAATTATTACTATTGTATTACATTAATTATAGGCACTTTTTATTGCTAATATCAATTTGAATTCATAAATCATTCATGAAAAATTCTTAAAATTAGAAAATAAAAAGTTTTAAGAACAAAAAGCAGTAATCAGATTGCAGTAAACTATAAACAATAAAAAAAAAAATTTTAATGAAAGAAAAACGTTCTAACTTGAAGAAACTATAGTTTAAAGTGACAGCATTCAGGTTAAAACTAAAATGGGGTAATTATTATTTTATTACTGTAAAATAACATTGATGACTGATTATAAATATGAACTTTGACCACAGCAGACTTTCATATATACTGCACTGTGAGACAGCATAGGAGTATCAATGAAACAAATTCCTGCGATTTCAGATTTACATAAGAATAATGGTTTGAAAAACCATGCCAAAGTGAATCAATAAAAATATAGAATTCTAAAAAAACCTGCATTATATCGAAACAGCATTAAATGGAGCAGCGTTAAGCGGGCCTTACTGTAATTCAATATAATAATTCTAATGTTTACAATTCCATTGAAAAGAGATCATTCTTTAATTCATTTATTATGAAATCCCAATTTTACAATGACTTTATGCAGAATGAATGATATCACTATAGTATTCTTGAAGATAAAATCATTTCATATTTTGCCACCATTTTTTGAAAGATTGAATCAGGAGTTAAATATCTTTATTCTAACTAAATAAAATAACTAATAAATAAATGTAATAAGAAATAAATAGAAATAAGTAAAGATATAATTATGTTTCCTCACAGCCTGTACACTAACAGTTTACCTCTTGTTTAAATCGATTATAATAGAGTACTTATCAATTTGTTTTGTCATGGATAAATATTGATAAACAATAAATAATCTCTCTTCCTTGAAGATGAATTTATTATAAAGGAAGAGAGATTATTTACCATGTTTATCAATATTTAAAAAATGAGAAAGTTAACAAAGTGTCATCATCAGTAATCAAAGAGATTCAACAATGTATTACTGAAGTCAGTGGTGTAAATTCAAAAACTATATATACTATTATAAAGAAAGGTTGTTTGATATATCAGCATGGGAAATTAAACTTCTATTTGAATAGATTCAAAATTCTTTCTTATTCTCGATGTAACTGTAATTGTGGGGATGATGATACTGTGGAACACATTGTTTATGACTGTAGCTTCTTTGATTCATGGCGGAGAAAGCTGATAACACATTTCCATGAACAACTAAATAAATAAATAAAATAAATAAAAAAATTATTAGTTTTAGGTATTAATATAGTTAATACCTAAAACTAATAATCTTATTTTAAGTTAGTCTTTTACTAACTTAAAATAAGTTTCTCTTAACATACTTTCTAGATATTCTACTAACATGGTTCTAGGTTTCTAGAAACATAATACTTAATTTCTACTAACATAGTTCTACGTTTCTACCTAACTTAAAATAGGTTAAGATCGGAAGAGCGGTTCAGCAGGCTAGGTTTCTAATAACATAGTACTTAATTTCTATTAACAATAGTTCTAAGTTTCTACCTAACTTAAAATAGGTTATTAATACTCCTCTATACAGAGTTACATTTACACATGTCATCACATAGGTTAAGTTGGAAGGGTTCTTTGCTTTTACTATTCTTTGCATTTAATTTTGGCTCAGAACGGCTCCCTTAGTACTCTATTTGAAAAAGGGGCAATCAACCCAGCATGGCTCACTTAGTGAGTGGAAAGGGGCAATCAAAATTTAGCCACCAAGCTTACCATACAAATAGAAATAAGAAAGAAAGACATAGAAGAAACTCACTCACTCCCAGTTTATAACTCAGATAGACCAGACATCACTCTCATAGACAAACAAAACAAAGTTACCTACAGACATATCAGGCAAGAAAATGCCAAGAATTTCAAATAATATTAATCATTTTAATAAATTTGTAATTCGTCACATTTGATAATGAAAGCTCTTTTTTAACATAAAAGTTCTCTTTTAGATTATACTGTATTTTAATAATAATCTTTTTCAAAATTAATTTTGACAGTTATGCAATTGCTGCATATTAAAAAAATGTAAATATTATATGTACAATATAATAGATAAAATAAAACCAATAAAAATATATTATTTTAGTATTAAATAGAGGATTTGCTTGGAGATACCTACGAAATATCAACAATAAATCTATTCTGTCTACCTGGTTTAATTCTATTATTGTATCTAAAATTTTGAACGGTCTAAGTATCTATGCTGCACCGTCTTCCTCGCATCTAGCATCTCTACAACAGGTATATTCGAGAACAATCAACCTTATTGGAAACTTTAATAGGCATTTACGCTCTCTTTCTACAGACTCAAAATTCAAAGAACTGAACATCAAGAAAATTTCTGAATTAATTGAGATCAAGATATCAAACTCATTTCAAATATGTTACAGGGATATTTTCTTACAGAACTAATTCAGCTAAGTATACCAGCAAGAACCCCCAGAAAATCAGATCTTTTATTCATCCCTTACAGTCGTTTATCCAGATTGCTTAACACCTTCTTTATTAGAGCTCCAAAAACATATAATCTGTACTATAAAAATTCTTAATGTATCTGCATAAAAATAGGGGGATTACTTTGTACTTTTGTACACTTGTAAATAAATAAATAAATATGAAAAATATGAATATAAATGAAATAACTCAGAGGTTCTCAACCTACGATACGTGTACTACCAGTGGTACATGATGGACTTACAGGTGGTATGTGAAAGATAAACTGTTTTTGAAAAATTATATTTAAGTAATTTATTCAAATAATTTAAAAATGATGTAAAAAAATTAAACTATATCTCCATTGTATCAATTACTGCCTTTTACAGCTCTTTGTCATAGACAAAAATGTCCAGACTTATCCTAGGTTGTATGCCATTTTAGCATCAAACTGAGCAATTGCTAGTGCAATGGTTTTTATACTGTCCTTATAGATTAGTTTGGAGTTTGCTATAGTGGAAACTGGTATGAGCTCAGTCCATGGAATGCAATGTTAAATTACAATTCATGAAAACTGTTTTTAGTTCTTCATACGATCAGAAAAAGTGCTACAATCACAAGTTTTCAACATGTCATGTTTGCAATATGAAAGATTTTTAAAATAATACACTCATAAATTTTTGGATTTGGCGAAAGAATGACTTTAAAGAAGTTGCAAATAAAGCTATTAAATTTTTAATGCCATTTTGCACCGCTATTTATGTAAAAACTTTTAACAATGTTATATTTAAAAACAAACTATAGAACAAAATTAATACTTGAGCTTAATTTATGCTTAAAATTAAGTAACAGAGCCTGATATTAAAAAATTGTGTTTTGTAAAACAAGCTCAAGGTTCTCATTAATTTTAATTAAAAAATTTTTTTATAATATTTTGATTGTTTTTTAATAGTTTTTTATGTAATAATTTAGGAAATTCTAGTAATAATAGTAGATATATTTTTTTAATGTAATAAATGCTACTAATAATATTATAGATATTTTGTTTCTAAATAAATTAAATATTTAACTTTTATTATGTTAACTAGTAAACCTGTTGTAGCTTCTCCAGCAATAAAAAAAATATGTTGGTGATCGATGAATAATTTTATAATTTAATCTAATTAATAGGCAAATTTCTTTATTATTAACTAAGTTTCTTTTATTAATTAAGAACATATTTCTTTATAAAAATTAATTATGGAATTTTTGGGATAACTGGAAATAAGAAATTACAAATTATCTAAAGCACTCACTGGTAATGCTGCAATATAAATTTTCCATGGGAAAATACATTTTTCTAAATAAACTCCAATTGAATTCAAAGATTCGTCTTGCATCTTAATTACTGTGATTCCATATGTTGATTTTCCTGGGAACTTCACCCACCATTCAAATGAAAATTCATGATAAGTCATTCTGGGAATTAAAGCATGTTTGCCAGTTGGTCTCTTCTCAATCATTTTCTGAATGATTAATTTAGTGCTGTTGGATAATTAGTTTCCTGTTGTCTTATTTCTTAGCAACATTACAATTATTCTGCATTTTTATATCTAATCAATTAGGAGTAATTTGAGAATTTTTTGTTGAATTTAATTATAAAATCCATTGGGATTAAAGTTTTTCGCCAGAGGCTGAGAGATGTCGCCAGGCCCAGGGGAAAAATTTACATGGGCTCCAAGTAATTTTAGAGTTATAAGATTGGGACAATTTATAACTCCTGCTTCGGAGTCTAATTTTCAGCATCTCTTTCTATGGCTAATTGGCACGTAAAAAACAAATTGTGGGCTGATATGCGGGTCCTGGTGAATCTCCAACCAGGGAATTTTACCCATCATCCATCCCTCTCCTCTTGTCGGCTCTGTTTTTGCTGCTTATTTGAAAATATATCTGCCTCGAGGCACACTGCCATGAATCCCACTTAATCTTTCTTGACGTCATTAGACATTCTGACCACTGGCAAATGACTGTATGGTTTAAAAACAGAAAAGTTGTTTTGCTTGCTCAAATGTCTGATTTCAGTATATGGTGATTCTAAAGCCATTCAGTTAAGGTAAAATGAAAGATTTTTGTGAATTAATGTAAAATTATTATCCAATAGATATTGTAGTGATGTTATAAATACGACAAAATATTTATATCATTTTTACATACATTTTATACGTCTGAATTTGTCAAGTAATAAACATAATCTAATATTTTTGGTAATCTTTAAGTATAGAAAAACAACAGCAAGACTTATGAGTATTTGCAAATAAAAGTATAATCTATCTGAGTTTGAAATCTTCTTTCACCCAATTTATTTTTATATTTTTCTTGCCTATTATGCATTTTATTTGCCTGTTTATTACTATCTGCTAGTCTTAGCAATGATCAATGTATTTCTGGTTATTGTTGTTGCTCGGAGAACGATGACGACGTAGACTTTGTGAGAATTTTTATCAATAGAACTGTCTAATTTTGACACGTGATTTCAGATTTGTATCTTGACTAATTGGAATGTCTCTTTGAAAAATTTTAGAATCAATTTATTTTGTCTACAGAATTATGCCAATCATGCAGATTGGATGGAATATCTACTTAAACTGATTGAAGATAAGCTATTCAGTTATTAAACTAAATTTTCCTGATGTCATTAAAATGACAGTACAAATTAGAAAGTGAAAATTCAGTTGTTTTCTTGCACGAAAGTATGATGTGACAACATGGCGGACCTAAAGCCATTCACATGCATTACTATGGGCATGGACTATAACTATATAGGAAATATTTAACATGAATTTGTAAAGAAATGATATATTAAGCACTATTAATCACTTAAATGTTATTCTATGAATATATTGCTATAATAAAACAGTATTATTATTATAGGTATTTGGGGATGGATAACAGCAGCGGGATGGTGAATCAGAAATTACATCAAAATTCCATGCAATTTTCATGGAAGAGGAAATTTTTGTTCTACACTAATAATACTACTGAAAATAATGCTTATCTTTTGAATTTTAATATAAAATTCTTGTGTGTAAAAAATATTTTTATAAAAATATATGCATAAATGATTCATTCATTTTGAAAAGGCTATATTTTCAAAAGTATTACACGTACACACATGAAAGATATATGAAAAGAACCACAAACTCACCAAGTTTTTACACCCTCTACAAATGTTCAATATGTGCCCTTTTGGTGACATGACACACGTCCAGACGATAATCGAGCTCATTCCATACATTTTGTAGCATAATCCTGTCAATTGTTCGTATTACTGCACTGATGCGTTCTTTGAGCTCGACTAAGGATTGCGGTAGTGGGGGTACGTAAACAAGGTCCTTAACTTACCCCCACAGGAAGAAGTTGCAGGGTGTTAAATCAGGGGATCTGGGAGACCAGGGGAACAAAGCTAGGTCATTCTCACCAATACACCCAATCCAGTGATGCGTAAGTTCATCGTTTAGGTAGTCACAAACTGGAATGTGCTAATGAGGGGGTGCCCCATCTTGTTGGAAGACAAAATCCCTGAAGTCAGCACTGAGTTGCGGGAACAACCACAACTGCAACATATCCAGGTAACATTTACCAGTCATAGTTTGCTCAGCAAGAAAAACAGCCCATACATTTTTGTTTGTGACACTGCACAGAAAACATTCACCTTTGGTGAATCTCTTTCAATTGTCACGACTGCACGTGGATTTTCCATGCCCCAGAATCGCACATTATGACGATTCACATTCCCGGATAAGTGGAACATTGCTTCATCGCTGAACATCAACTTGGCGGCGAAATCTTCGTCCTCCAATGCTTCCTGCATGTTGACGCAAAAATCTAGTTGACGGGAGTAATCCTCCAGCTTTAATTGTTGCAGGAATTGCACATGGTACGGTTTGAAATGGAATCTTTGATGCAAAATCTTCCACACAGTTTTTTTGTGGTATTCCAAGTTGACGGCTTGCTCGGGACGTTGATTTTTTTGGACTAAGCAGGAAACTATCCCTCACTCTCTCCACTGTTTCTTCTGACACTTTTGGTTGACCGGTGTTTTTCCCTTTACACAAGCAACCAGTGTCCTTGAATTACCAATACCACCGCAAAATGCTTTGTTTACATGGCGATTGTTTTCCATGCTCTCTTCTGAAAGTGTGTTGCACAGCTATAACAGATGAACATCTGGCATATTCAAGCAAACAAAAACTTTTTTCTTGTTTTCCCTCCATTTTCGATAGGTACTAACCTCGTACTGCCACACCCGATCAGAAAGATAATGGACTCATGCTGCCACCTGGAATACACAATACAAACTTGGTGAATTTGTGGTTCTTTTCATATATCTTTCATGTGTGTACGTGTAATCCTTTTGAAAATATAGCCTTTTCAAAACGAATGAATCATTTATGCTAGCCCTGTATTTATAGACTTTGCTATGGGTAATACTGCAATGATTGTAATGCCGACAAAAATAGTACTAAACAAAAGAGACAACCTTTAGATCAAAGTTCATAAAAGAATCAGAGATGAAATCGGTACCATTTCAGAAATAAACAAATATTTTTATACGAATCTTTAACAGAACCGATGACTGCGCATTTAATTACATGTCAGTAGGGTGGATTGTTAACTATAATAGCCATTATTATAGCAATCTATCTCGAATATATCATGGGTTTGACTCCTGTTTCTTTTTGTGATTGTTGACATATAAATTGACTTCTTTCGCTTGGTATTACTTTTACCGAACTTTACAAAATTAAAATTGTACCTTCTGCGGCTCGAATTCATCTTGCAGGCAAGTTATTTTGTGAAATTTTCATGTCTATTATTCTTCTTTTCTTGTTTTATTATTGTTCTTTAATCTAATCAATGATCAATCTACACGTGCTTATTTGTTATTTGGAGAAATGATCGTTGGCGTATCATGTTCATCGTGAATGTTTTCACCAATAGAATTGCCTAATTTTGACACGTGACTATAGATTGTTTCCTTTACCAACTGAGACATCTCTTGGAAAAATTTAAGAATGACATATTTTGATATTTCGTATACAGAAATAAGCGGTCAACTAAAGCGAATGCAATGGCAAATGGATGAGGGGGAGACGTTGTAATACAACTGATTGACTGTTAACTATTTCACTCTCCGCCGCAGAATTTCTCTAAAGTTATTTGAAAGTATCCACTGGTGTAAGATTATAAAAGGATTACAGATAAGCTCGATTAGTGCGAATAATGAGTCCCACGAATTTCTCGCACTATTCGAAGTATTAACTATATGTAAAATATGGTAATTAGTTCTTGCTTTGTAAGATTCCAGCCATTAGCCACTCTCACGATGAATAACCACAATACTAACTGTTTAAGAAATATTTATTTTCATACAATGAATAACCACAATACTAACTGTTTAAAAAATATTTATTTTCATATTTTACATCGGTGTTCATCATCTAAATTAATAATTTACCAGGAATTTTATCTCATACCATCATCAAACCAACTGCCAAATCGAAACCAAAAGAGCCCTAAATTAATAACTTACCAGAAATTGCGTCTCATACCATCATCAAACCAGCTGACAAATTCTGTACTGTGCTGTATGTGTACAATAATAAAGCTGAATAATAGTAATGTTAAACAGCTAATGGCAAAAAAGCCCATCTTTCTGGTGTTTCACCCCTTCAAAGCAAGTGACAAAAAAAAGCCCATCTTTCTGGTGTTTCACCTCTTCAAAGCCAAGTGACTGCCATCTTTCTGGTGTTTCACCCCTTCAAAGCCAAGTGACTGTTCTTGAATCTTTCTGGTGTTTCACTCCTTCAAAGCCAAGTGACTGTTCTTGGACTGCTCCTCGTCCGGTTTTACTAACCGAATATTAACGGTAATTTGTTAATTGACATCATAATTTCAAAATCGTGTGACCGTTCTTGGACTGCTCCTCGTCCAGTTTTACTAATTAACATGGTTTTACTAACCGAAAATTAACGGTAGTTTGTTAATTGACATCATAAATCTTACTAACCGAAAATTAACGGTAATTTGTTAATTGACATCATAAAAGGAGATGGAGCTTTGTTAGTAAGACTGATCTATGCTTACAACTCGCATTAATCGAATATTTGCTCGCACTAAGTGAAAAACGGTATCATTTTTATAAGTCGCACTAATCGAATATCGTAACTGAAAAACGGTATCAATTTTATAAGTTGAGATCGGAAGAGCGTCGTGTAGGTGAAAAAAAAAGGTATCATTTTTATAAGTTTACACTTAGTGTTTCTGATTTCCCGGCCTTTGAATCATTTTTATAAGTAGCACTAATCGAGGCCTACCTGTATTTTTGCGAAAGTCGCACTAATCGAAATCGCATTATTGGAACTCGCACTAATCGAGGCCTGCATTAATTGAATATTTGCTCGCACTAACTGAAAAATGGTATCAATTTTATAAGTCGCGCATTAATCAAATATTTGCTCGCACTAACTGAAAAATGGTATCAATTTTATAAGTCGCGAATATTTGCTCACACTAACTGAAAAACAGAAAGTCGCACTAATCGAAATCGCATTATTGGAACTCGCACTAATCGAGGCCTTGCACTAATTGAATATTGCATTATTCGAACTCGCACTAATTGAGGCCTACTACTAACTGAATATTGCATTATTCGAACTTGCACTAATCGAGGCCAACCTGTATTTAGTTTTATCTTCTCATGCCAAAAACATCGTGACATCACAAATATTGTTGATTAAATTAAAAAAAAAAAACAGATATTAAATACATCTGATCTATGCTTACAACTCGCATTAATCGAATATTTGCTCGCACTAACTGAAAAATGGTATCAATTTTATAAGTCGCACTAATCGAAATCGAATTTATTGCTTTTTTTGCACTTTTAAGTATTATATATTCTTCTTAATTATTAAATTATATGTAATTATAGTCTGAGAGATAAGACCTAACCTAATCTAATCTACCAGAAAGCCGACATCTCAGGTGGACACATCGTGCCATCTATCAAATAAGTTATAAAGTTTTGTCGATATTTGATTTTTCGAAATTATTTATAACAGCTATTGAATATATAGTTAATAATCAAAACTCTAATTTCATCTCATAGAAACTCAAATCAAAAGGATTTATAAAATTTCATTGAATAGTCTTTGAGCTATTTCAGTCTGAAGTTGTACGTGACAGTAATGAGGATAAACAAATTATTATATAGATTATATTTTGGTTACCAAAAAACTAAAATATTTTTTATTTGTCTACCTATTTTTTTTATTTTGATGCCAAAATTTTTTATAAACAATGGTGGTACGGAAAAATATTGATATTCTTTGGGTAGTACCCGAACCCCAAATGTTGAGAACTGCTGAAATAAACTGATTTATTTTTACTCAAATATTTATGAAGACATTTGAATCATTTTCATTGATTTTATTCCATTTAATATTAAAATTTGATATATTATAAACATTTTTGACACATACATAACTCCTATAACAAGAAATATTTTTATTATTAAAATGTTTTTGGCCTTACTAATGAGACCCTTGTCAATATATACATTATTTTTTAACAAGCATTTTAGAACAGAATATAATTTTTAGAATACATGAAGTTTAAAAAAATTTTAGAATTGATTTTGTTTTTAAAGTTTTCAAAAATTCCTATACATTTTAATATAAACAGTTATTAATTGAACTATTTTAAGGGAAATAATTTTATAATATTCATACAAAAAACACTACTATACAATGCTTATATAATGAATATAATCATTTAAAAATCAACTAATTTTCAGATAACTACAACTAAACACTGCTATGTTGATTAACAGAAACTACACAATATTTCTGTCTTTTCTGTAATTGGTTTAAATGCTATGAAGATCATATCTGATGATTTTTCTAGAGAAACACTATCAGTTTACAAACTATAAAGCAATTTTAATATCTATTTACTGATTTAAGTTAAAATCTATCATATATTTTTTTAAACTTTATAATTTAAATTATTAATATTTATTTATATTTATACTTACAAAAAATGACAGGCAGGGCAATAGACAAAAAGAAAATTTCTAATATTTTCAACCGAAGGTGCTATGTCCAGCACATTTGCAAAAATTCTAAATTTACCCGGAACATTTCCTTTCAACAATTTATTTATTGAAACTGGGGTTATTTTACCAAAAGGATTTACTGAAAAAATAAAAGTAAAAATATTATTATTATTAATTATTAGAGGAAAGTAACCAAATATGGAATAGTATCCCTAATATGGAATACCGGCATTTCTCCTAAACAAATACTCCTAGATGCAATAAACAGTGATCGTCTATCTCTTTCAATCACTGTTGAGCGTACAGGTTTCAACGTCAGTCGAGCGAGTGCTGTGTCCGCGGTGAGAGTGTTTTATTTTGTCACTGTCAGAAAACTTTCTATGGTACGTAAAAATTAAGTATTTTTCGTAATGTAATAGTGTACTGAACTTAAAAATTAGTCCCACCATACACTGGGGTGCAAAATGATAAGAACAACACAATTTTTATGTAAAATTAACAATATTACATATCAATTGTGCTTCCTTTGCGTTTAATCACTTTAATACATCGTTGTGGCATGGATTTTACAAGATTTCAAACTTGTCGGGGTGACAAAAGGTGCCATGCCTCACAAATAGCAGTTTTTAAAGCTGCTTTTGAGTTATACTGCACCATTTGTCCCTTTTTCCTGTAGATGTTGCGCACTATAATACCCCAGACATTCTCCATGGGATCTAAATCAAAACTATTAGCAGGCCAATCAAGTACGGATATACTATTATCCTCAAACCACTTTTTTGTGTCCCTTGCAAAGTGAATCGATGCATTGTCCTGTTGAAATATATAGTTGGGACCTGCAATTTTTTCTCCTTTCTGCAACAAATTCTGTTCTAATAACTGAATATATGCATGTCTATTTTGTCATCCTTCTAGAAACGAAATTTTTAGCTTACCGCCTGAGGAAAAAGCTGCCCAAACCATATGAGAGCCACCACCTTGTTGACGCTTTGAAAATACATCCTTTTCCCTCCTAATGTCATGCCAATATGAATGAAGTCCATCCGGACCATCGAAATTAAACTTCTTTTCATCACTGAAAATTATGTTTGACCAATTTGTTTGCTCCTTCAGATGTTTTTCTGCAAACTGATTGGAAGCTTTCTTATGGGTCGGTGTTAGGTGAGGACAACAACGTGGTTTTACATATTTAAGGAATCCAGACCTTTTTATTGCTCTTCTTACGGTCCACACTGATGCTGGCATCTTTATCTGGCTCGCAATTTCTTTTGCTGTCATTCTTTTAGTTGAGATCGAACGAACAATCAAGCGTTCGGTTCTTTCCGACAGAATTCTTGTCCTTCCTGTAGATTTTTGACTGCCGTAACCAATTGGATTCCGTAGGAAATTAAATACAACTGTCTTTGAGCGTTTAATTTGATCAGCAATTTTTTTAATGGACCATCCGCTGTTTCTATAGGCAAGGATTTGATCTTTTTCAAATTCAGAAAGCGATTTCCTTCTCCCCATCTTCATTAACTGATGTGCACTGAGTGAATGCGATTGAAATGTCTTTTGAATGCTTTTCTAAATGATAAGTGACAAAATACACCAATCACGACCCGCCATTTTCAAAATATTTAAGCCGTTCCTATCATTTTGCTCTAATGTAAGATTCACAAAGTATATTTTATCAATTATTTTCAAAAATATACTTTTTATTTTTAAAAGCTGTTGCTTTATTATTCATTGGTATATCATGCATTTGCTTTTGGAATAGACTTACTTATTTGCATAGCAAGCATGAGCTATTTTCCATTGCTTCCGTGTCGTTCTTATCATTTTGCAGCAGAGTGTAAGCCTGAGCAACGAACGAATAGCGACTGACAATCTGTTTACGTCAGTTTCTTTTTCTCGCACATCTCGACAAGTTGTGACATGAAAATTTCACGTGCCGACGGTTCTCAGAATGTCGGATTACAGAGACTCAACTGTATAATAAAACATACTGTTAGAATATTCTTAATATATTTAATATTAATTTATTACTTGATATAATTATATACATTAATTTACAGAAAGTCAATAATAGAAGTTATATACCATAACTTAAAAGAAAAATATCATTATATTAATATTTAAATTTTTAATTAAAAATATTGAATATTAATTGATATGATATTAATGAATTAATTTCTTACCATTACTTTCCATATCAAATTTATTATTTGATTCGTATTTTTCATCATTATTATTAACTTTTTCATCATTCCATATCCAAGATAAATAATCTATATCATTTTCATTTTCCTGGTTCCTATTCATGTTTATTTTATCATTATTATGCATTTCTATAGACAGAGGACTTTCTTCTTTAGACACTAAACTGTTAATTTTTGTTTTTTCTGATATCAACTTTTGTTTATCAGGTAGTTTAATATTAATTATTGCAGGACTATTTCGTATAGGACGCCCATATAAATTTATATGGATATGATATTTGGAATAATTTTCTAAGCAGAAGTGAAAAACATAAGAACCATTTTTTAGATCTACCACTTTTGGAAATATTTTTTTCTTATTGTCATCTTCTGCAAATCCGAACAATGAAAGTATCATCAGAGGATGCCATGGTTTTTCTCCTTTAACCAAAATTATAAATTCATCACCAATTTCAAAATCTTCGTAATTGCTAATTAAAAGATTTAAATCCTCTGGATATGATGGTAAACTTTTAATGTATCCTAAAGAATATTTAGCATTCAATAAATCTTCTGCTTTAAAATCAAAAGAAAGAAAGGAAGAGAGTTGCGCATTATCTGGCACATTTTCCATATCATCTGATATTTTTTGATGTACGCTATTTCCGGTTAAGGGAAAATTGTTGTAAGTTTCCATCAAAAATAAAGATTGTTGTTCTAATTTATTTTTTATTTTATCTAGGGAATCGAATTTAAATTTTATAATATCATCTAAATCACAGAATAGATCAAGTTTGATATTTTCTATCATTTTTTCGGCAGATTGCTTGGCGATTAAGTGTTTATTTCCTAAAAGTGCCTTGGCATTTTTTATTCTTCTAATAGTCTTCTGACACTCGGCGAGATATGCATCAAAAGGTTCATTTAATTTTGATGAAATATTAACAGTAGACTTTGAACTGAAAATTCAAAAAATTAAAGAAATCCATCTTTATAATACACACACACACACACACACACACACACACACACACGCACGCACGCACGCACGCACGCAGGCACGCACACGCACACACGCACGCAATACATATACATTTTATGTGTTATTTATAAATTATGTTTAAAATAAATTTATAATGCTATTTTATTCTTTTAAAAATTCATTTACAAGATAATTTAAATAAGCAATTAAATTTGAATATATAGTAGTTACGAAAGATGAATTTTAAAATGAATTATTTTTCTTATACAATTTTTTAAATAAAGTTTCATAGAATAATAATATGAAACGAATAAAAATTTTTAACTTTCAAACAGAATTGATTCAAAAGAAAGGAATTTCAAAGAAACAACAATAACAATTTTAAATTATATAGCTATGGTAGCCAAATTGCGGTTCGTGAGCAACATTTGGCTCTTTGGTACCTACAATGTGGGTTCATACCATGAAAATCAATAGTTAATTTGGAGCAAATAACAATTTTTTAAAAATAATATATTTGTAATTTGTTCATTTATTGTAATGCAAGTAAAATATATGACAAATAATTTTTTAAACCATTGTTAAGCTTACTCGAAAAAACTGATTGCGGCTCTCAAGTATTTGAGATTCTCCTATGTGGCTCATTGTGACATAGCTATCACTGCCATAGCGGCAAAATGGTAGATTATCTGCTAGTGAAAGGCGTGTTGCATTTCATCTTTTAATAAATATATATACATATATTATCCAGACCACAATGTAGTGTCTCTACATGTAGTCTAGAGGACATGTGTAGAGAAACTAAAAAAATCCTGTTATATAGTATGATGTCATGCGATATAATGCAAACTGTATTCCACTAACAGGTAATCTACCATTTAGTCCACAATTTTTCTATTTATTAATAAGCTATCGGATAAATTTATGATTAAAAAAGTTAGATATTTTAATGATTTCAGAATTTAGAGTTAAATTAATATTTTTCAATCAAAATTTTATAATTTGCAATTTATGATTAGAAATACAGTATAATGTACAGTACGTATACTTATTTGTAAGTGTATTCAATACGATTTTTTTGTTAATCGTATATATTTTAAAAAGATATTCATACAAACTATTTTTATATTATTATATAAACTATTACATCTTTCAAACTTATGGTCAAGATGGCGAATGTTAGCACGTTTTCAGATTCATGCCATTTACAATGTCTTTAAAATCATAAAACATTTTTCTTTAATCACTCAGATGTAAGAATAATTTAGAAATAATGTATCTTACTAAAATGCTATTAATTTTTAATGTTAGGACAACAAATAAACTTTTATCTACCTTTATGAAGATTATTATAAGCCGCCATGATCGTTTTATAAAAATTATATTTTTATTTAAAATATTAAAAATTTAACAATACAAAAATTCGCAAAAAAACTAGTATATTTTTCTTACCTCTCTTCTATGTTATTTAAAAACATATTTTATTTTTTTATTATTTAAGACATATTACAACAACATAATTTTCTTAAAAAGTTAAATAACGCACCAATACACTTGACATCTACCTTATATTCACACTTTAATAATCGGACTATAGGTGGCACTATCGTTTTTAAAATTAAAATTTTTTAAATAAATAGTTATATAATTTATAATTATAGTCAGATAAATATATTTTATAGACTAATTTGAAAAATTTATATTAATAATTTAATGAAATTTTAAGAAAGTATAGAGATTAATGAAATACATCGATAACACTATACTTGTTAGGCTGATTATATGCTGCTCCCATGGATGGCTCTCCTTATACAGTATAAGTTGTATTCCTAATTTATTAGTTTTTAAAGAAAAATTTTCGTTCTTAATCATAATTAGTATTATGTTATGTTTTAGAATCATAACACAATATCTTAATTTGCTATCATGTTATATTTCTATATCAGAATCGTAACATAATAGCGAATTATGCTATGATTCTGATTTAATTGAAATTTCAATTTACATAATCAGACTCACATTTCTTCCATAATTTTCATCATTCACTAAATGTGTAAAAAATATTTACTTTTTAATAATTCTTACCAAAAAACTTCTTAAATGATTATAGATCGAGAAATTATTGCCATAACTTCTATAGCAGCGGTTCTCAACCTTTTTTTTTTCCCCGGGCCACATGTATTTGTTTGCTACATTAAGCGAGTCGAAATATGCTATATCAGCAGTTGGCAACCAGTTGGTGTCAGAGCCAGCCCTAGGGTAGTCGGCCCCTGCTGCAAAGTTCTTTTATAGCGCTCCTCATATTTTTTTAAAAACAATAGTGGCTAAATAATCTTGTAAGACGCCCCCATACGGTGGCTCTCTGATGCTGTGCATCACTTGCATCGTGCCTTAGGCCGCCTCTGGTTGGTTTCATGTGAAAATAATTTTATGAGTGCATCAGGAAGGATCTAGAAAATTAGGAAAATTCTAATTTTCAACATTTTTTAAAAAAATTTTAATATCAGAATTTTTATTTTATTTTTTGCTTGTGGGAGAAGAATTCTGCGCTTTCATTAAGTTCATGACTATGCGTTCCGGGCTGCACGTAAAAGCTTACCGGGCCGCAGGTTGAGAATGGCTGCTCTATAGAGTTCTCAAAATCGGAGCCACATAAGCCCTTATCTTCAGCCTATGTCACATTTATTATAATCGCCAGAATATATAAAAGTTATTAAGGAAAATTACAATCGTTTTCATGAAATATTTGAAAATCACTATAAAGTAATTTTATAAATTGTATTGAAATCATACATCCATGATTGAAATTCAATAAAAAAATTTTTTGTTTTCAATACAAATTTTCCACTTCAAATTTATAAAATGACATTTATTTATATATGGTTTTATAATTTTGAACATGGATTGAGGCATATCAATTCATTTTAAAGAAATTAAATGTAAATAGTTAATATAATCTATCTTCAGACTGTGTACTTCATGTAAAAAAAATTTTTTCCCCGTAAGGCATTAATTTTAAATGCAGTTCCCAACCAACCAAAAGATATCTAAAGTATTCTTTGATGAAAATGTTTTTGATACCGCTGTTCTATAACATCATGCGATCTTTAAAACTATCAAGAAAGGAAACGAGGTATTGTATCTCTAAAACAAGATCATCTTAAATAAATTAATATGAGTTAATGTAAACAAACTAAAAGAATTCGTAACCAACCACTAATTTTCTTCACTTTCTAATATGTTTCTGATTACGAGAATGCTATGTAGACTTGTTAGTTAAATCGGGTAACACGATTGGATTCACTTGAGGTGCCAGCCAATACAGTTGGTCGAGGTCTCACTGTGAAAAAAAAAAATAATAATAATATTCAAGTCCTTGAGTATTATTATTTTTTCCAAGTCCTGAGGATTGTCCTTGCGCTGAGAACCCTCCGAATACCCTACTCAACCCAAAAGCGGAATGATGTCTCTGATTGACCACAATGTAGACAGTCTGACGATTGGGTCAGGATTTATGTATTGAAAGAGTTCAGTGAAATTGTATTAATTCCATAGGGAGAAGTAACACTTCCAATTCTGAAATGAGCAAGCGTATTGATCAAAGTTGAAAGCATCGCGTTTGTGTAAAATCCCTAATCTGTTTTTTTTTTCTACCCTTCCCCATGGGATTATGTTTGAACTTGCCTCCGAAGACAAAACGGGCGAAGCCCGAAATTGAAAGACAGGCGGTCCAGATCCGTATGGGGTCCCACTGCAGGTTCCCAGTGACGGATGTGGGCACCGCCGAAGCAGTTCTGATTCCGTATAGGAGCCCATAAGTGGTTCCACCAACGCGAAGTAACCCCTTTAATCGCCTTTCACGACACGCGAGGTTTGACGGTGAGCATATTCTAAATAGTCGGCCGGATTGGCCTGCGTGGAAACGCTTCGGTTTTCCACTCTGGAGGACCCGGGTTCGAATCTCGGGTCCCACCTCTTGAAAGTTTTTATCATGGGGTCCGGGCCCGGTCCGTCGATCCCCGTCCTCCACAATCCGGCTGACCCCTCCGCAGGGGTGGGCAGCCTGTGGAAGGGCTTGTTTCGCCCCGCCTTAGTACTCTTACTGAGTGTAAAGTGGCGTCATCTGTTGACAAAAAAACCCTTACCCTCAGGGGTTCCCTAATCTGTTTTTTTACATCCCTTCCCCTGGGGGTTATGTATGAAACTTGTCCCCCGACGACAAAACCCGAAGACCGAAATCGAAAGACACGCGATCCAGATACGTATGGGGTCCCACTGCACGCTCCCAGTGACGGATGTGGACACCGCCGAGGCAGACCCGATTCCGTGTAGGAGCCTACAAGCGGGCCCCCAGTGACGGACCTCGAAAACCACCAACGCGAGGTGACCCGTTTATCGTCTTTTACGACACGAGGGGTCGGACGGTGGGTATATTCTAACCCCCTACCCACAGGGGGTCCCTAATCTGTTATAACTCGATTGATCAAATATACCCTCCTAGTGGAATTATTTAAAATTAAATTATAATTTTAATAATTGTTTAAGTTTAGATTAATATGGTAACATATAGTAATTTAGATTGTATAATAAATATTCAAATTAAAATTCGTTTCGCTCTGGACGAAAGATATTTGAGATTATTTCAACGGTACCATCTAAATTGACGGAACCTTTGACGTATTCAATATTAATTTAATTAGAAATTCAACAGATATCCTGGGATAGTTATCGGCTTAATCAAACATGTTATTAATTAATACTACGTAACATATTACAAATTTTTCAGATATCCCAAATGGCAACTGATAAGTCATTGATGCGTAATTGTAAATATCTCCGATTAAATTCCGAATCGATAGAAAATTTTATTTAATATAATTAAATTATAGTTGAATTATTAACTACCAGATGGTGCCACATCAGTACAAAATTAATTAATGGTTCGAAATACAGATAATTCTAAATTAATCCACTAGAGTCTGGATCGGTATTTAATGCAGTTTTTTTTTTTTCTAAACAAAATTCTAATTTTAAAAATTTCCAATTTTTACGAATTAAATTTTGAAAATAGTTATGATCATAGAATTATAAATTAAATTATTTATTGAAAATTTATATTAAAAAATGCAAAAAAACTCTCCATTTTCATCTTAGATATATGGTTGTTCAAAAAATAATATAAATTAAATTAAAAAAACCAAAACGAAATTATTTATAAGTCAAAAATTTTGTAGTTGCATCAAGAAATACTTTATACTATATTATTAGATTTTTTTTTAAAACTTTATCTTTTTATTATACAGCTTATCCTAATTATTTTAAAGAATATTTTGAGCGCCATTTAATATAAAAAACAATATTCGGAGAACCGACTATTATTTTTATATGCTTGGTTATTATACATATTATGTTATTTTTATATGTTATAATGCAGTTTATCGATTGCCACAGTTTATTTATTATTTTAAAATATTATACCAGTGGTTCTCAACTGTTGTGCTGCGCACACTAGTGTGCCGCGAAAAATCAAGAATGAATTGTATGTATGTAATTTATAAATCATGTATATTAATAGTGAAATGTGGTTGGCTGGATATCCTTTTTTGCAATCCAACGACTGTGTTAGAAAAATCTAACCCTCGAATTTCTGCGACAGTCAAATTTTTTATCGTTATTCATAATTTAAAATTAAGGAATAAAAATTAAATAAAAATTATAGTTTCTCCAAGAAGACAAAATCTGCAGATGGCGCTAGAACTTAATAATTTAATGACCCGTGTACTAGTATCTCTGTAATCTGAATGTAATAAATAAGAATAAATACAGTAATCTGTTAATAAAAATTCATTGTTAAATCTAAATTATTATTTAAAATTGTTAATAAAAATTTGTTGTTAAATCTAAATTATTATTTAAAATATTTAGTTATGCCGCCAAATTTTAAAATATTAAATTGTGTTCCTCAATAGAAAAAAAAATTGAGAACCACTGTATTATACAAATAAAATTCCAATAAAAAATTTCTATTATTTTCCATAATTTTAACACCTGTATAAAATATATTAATAATGGTTTGTATACGATAATTACATTTTTCAAAAAAATTGAATGTTTAAAAAAACATAAAAATCTTTGTCTTCTTCCTAAGGAAAGTGCAGCTGTTTATTGTTTACCCAATTTTTTCCATGTTTAATGAAAAGCTCTAATTAGAATAATAGACAGCTTCAGCAACATAAACATGTAGCACGGGAATGACGTAGAGCGCTGGAATGACGAAATCATGGCGTCATTTCGAGTCGTCGCTAGAGAATTCCTCACGTACAAACGTGAGTTAACCTATTGACATCATTCGTTCGCGTTCTACACGTCGAAAATGGCAAATTCGACGCTTAGATAGGAAGATTCATGTTGGTGATTACCTATGTTTATAGTGACTAAACGACTAAATATAATGCCGTATCTTTTAGCATGCACGTTCCTTAGACTCGTATCTATGATATGATAATTAAATTTTGTGTTAAAAACGTTAAAAATTATAACTTGAAGACCTACTTTTATACCATATTTTAGACGTGATTTCTAGATACTTCACTGAAGGAAAAAGCTTTGTTTCATTTTTATTTAATCTAAATATTTTTTCTAGTTACTATCGAAGTTGATTTTGTAAAACAGAGAAAGCTAATCAACCAGCCACGGACCCGGATGTACGTGTTCTGCGTAAGCGTATTAAATGAATATGATGTCATACACATGTGACGCTATCTGGGGAAGTTAACGGAAGTAAGGACTTGCTGAAGCAGATTTCTTCTACAAATGCACACGTGGAACGTGAACTCAATGACGTCATTCTTCTTCGCGTTCACATTCGCGTCAACGCCTTGCTGAAGCTGTCTAATTATGATGAAAGTTATTATGAATAATTTAATTTTATACTAGATGACAGTAACTAATTTTTCTGCATTACTTTTTTAAAATAGTGTATAAAATTATTCCTCGATTTAAGACATACTGTATTACAATAATCATTAAATTGTATGCACTTATATCCATTCTTGATACTATCATATATATATCTTCTTTGTGTATCATATTGAAATTTATCTTCAAAATGAAAATACATGTAATGGTTTTTAAAAATTAATAATTATATGAGTCTTTAAGATATTTCTGCTTGTTACACTTGCTGTGATTTTGTTGTTATTGCCTCAATTTTCTCTTTAAACTTTGTAATTCGCATCTTTATGAAGTTAGTACTGAAGAACTCGCAATATAATTTAAATTATTTACTTAACAAACCTATTTCAGGAATTACTTTTATAGTTAACGACATTAAGAAACTAAAAGTACGCATTTGTCTTGTAAGGTGACAATCACATTACCGTTAGTGTTATTTTTTGGTTACCTTGACATTTAAATATGCTAATTAATTATTTTGTGATACCTAGAAAAGAAATTGCCAGAACGAAATTTATCGATTTTTTTTTTAAATATTCTGTAAATTAGCAAAATAATTTTGTTTGAAATTTTCAAATAATTTTGTACTGCTTGAGATATTTTCGTGTGTGAAATCGTGAAGATATAATGTGTTTGGTTAATTTGAATGCACCATGTTTTAACGGCGTACACATTAGCAATAAAGACTGCAATTTACTTTTAGAACAATGCTATTTTTGCAAATTAAAATTCTTTTCCGTTTTAATTAACTCTGATGAGTTTTTTCTGCAACTTCAAGTTAACAAGTAAGTGAAACAGAATCTGTTAGGTCTATTATTTCGTCATTATTGATTATTACATCAGAAACGAAGATATTGCAACTATAAAAACAACTTTTTACGGAAAATAACATCATTAATCTACTATAATTCTTATATTACTTCCACAAAACGAATGCTGTTATAGAGTAGAAGAATACGAGGAAGTTATATATATATATATAAGAAAATTATAAAGAAATTCTGGGTTATAAAAAATCATAAACAAACTATGCCTATATAAATATATTACTCTTAAAAAGAATAATTTAATTAATTTGGAATGATGATAAATTACAAATAATTTTGATTAATATGATATTTTATGCATAATTAATTATTTATTCATAACAAATCATGCAAGCTAAGCTGTGCGAATTTAAAATAATTTATAATTTAATCTTATCAATCAAAAAATATTCTGGAATTCGATTATTTATGAATAAATAATAAGAAATTTTGATATCAAATACATGATATTATTTTAGAATCAAATAAGGTAATTTGTAATTCAAATCTCGAAAGTATGAAAGAAATCTCAATTACATTAAATAAAATAATTTCAATTATTTATGAAATGAATACTAGATTGTGCCACATTTCTATACAGTATTTCATTACGATTTTGTTCGTTGACATAGTGTTCGCATCAATAAATTTCATTAATAAAATAGATCGAGGTGACTGATGCGTAATATAACAACGATAATAGTTGATAATTGTTGAAAAATGATGATGTGAATTATTTCGGAGCATCGGAATAAATTTAAAAACGTTCTTCTTTTAAAATTAATGAGATTTTCGACCGTTCAATAAAATTGTCTCATTTTCTATATATGAACACGCTTAATACAGTTTTTATTTAACAAGAAAAATTATCAAAAAAAAAAAAAATTTAATGTAAGGATGCTCAAGAGAATCTCTCTTGATGAGGTGACATATATAAATAGTTCTAAATGTCATTGAGTAAAGCTTACGTCAGACATCTCTACAGCTTATAGATGTGGTCTAGGATTTGCTTATTAATATTTGCATTTAAAATAATTATTCACAAGTCTAAAATTCGAAATAAAAAATAAGGTTATCTGCTAACTGCAGAACCATGTTTTTGTTTGTGAAATAAAAGAAAGTGAAAAATGGAAGAGAGTTAATTGAATGTAAGTTAACGAGTTTTCAATTTTTTTATAATAATGATTTACATAACTTGAAAAGTCAGCTATTGTTCTGCCAATTAAGACTATTAATAAACTTGCAAATATTTCGGTTATCGTTATTCAATTCAGTTTTATGCATGCTTCTGATTATTGAAACCTTACGTTATTAATAATCGTTGTATAGATTTTTATTTTTTCCTCTATTATTAGAAACAGAATTGAAAACAATGTATGGCTTCTATCAAATAATACAGTTTTTCATAAAATATTATCATTGAAGCTAAATATTGTATAGCTAGCTGATAGTCAATGATATCATTTTTCGTTAAAATCGATGAATTGACTATAAAAATCTGAAAATTTTTAGAAGTACAGTATAAAAATAAAAATACTTAGAAGTTGAATTTAAAATGAAGCATTTAATTTAACAATTTAAGCGTGAATTTCGAACGAAGTTCAGATTTTCCCTGTAAAATCTTTCGTAATTCAATGTTATTTTTAACGACTACAGGGGAGTCTAGGGTAGAAACTATGATAAATGAAGTTGCCGGGAACAATTTACGATCGGATTTTTGGTGAAATTCTCTAGAATGATGGTAATCGTTACAATTACCGAAAAAATTACAATGATAATAATAATAACCAAGATAAACTCGGCCTAGGTTTTTCTTTCTCAAATGATGAGACACCACAATAACAGGTCTGAGAGGATATCTTTTAGAGAAAGATGTCTTCCAAGAATTTCTCGAGCGAAACAAAACAAGCAGCAGTTAGTAAAGAGAGGAGGAGGAATGCCAATGACCTACACATTCGGGGAAATTCCTTTCTTCTGTGCGGAGTTCAAGGCCAAATAGGCAGATGTCGCCACCGCTCATACCTGGTCGATCGGACAGGTAAGTTGATGATTAAACAGACAGCCGCTTTACACAGTCGGGATGGCTGCTTTGCAACTTCTCCTCTCTGCCTTGTTAGTGTGTCAAGTATGTTCTGCTCCCACAATCGCTCCGACGGAGACTCAAACTAACAAACAGCATGTAACTAATATCGGTAAGTTATTTAATTAGCAATTATATACGCTAATATATAAATTTAAAATGGATTTAATCTTATAAAATTCGATGAATTCTACTAACGTTCCACTTCATTATTTTTGAAATGTTGCAAAGAAAGGGTTTATTAATTTGCTTAAAAAATGGAAACTTATTATTAAAAAAATACATTTTTTTATTTATTTTCAGATGATGAAACGCCTAACAGATTTGAAGAATTAAACAGGGATTCGGAAGAATCGAATGTAAAATTAGAAACTGAAACGGAATCATCAATAAAATCGACTATAGTTACACAGGAACATCCAAAAACTAATCCCGAAGACGCATTCAGTACTACTAGAGATTTTGTTGGTGTTTCTGATACACTCAATACAGAAAGTACCGAAAAGACAACAGATGATAAACTTGTTTCAGATGGAGAAAAAAACTTGGAATCCATCGATCAAGAAGATTCGGAAATCAACGAAAAGTCTCAAGATAGACCTAATAACGAATATCCGATTACTAGTACCTCTAATGAAGACTTCTCAACTGATGCAATTAATAAAGAGAACATTCAGCCCGATCAAAGGGAAGATGGGGAAGAAATTTCACCGGATTCTATGCCACCGGAATTTGTATCGGAACCACAAACCGATGATATGATTGGTGGTCCCTTGCCCGGGTCGGATATGGTCACGGACGAAATAGTAGCGACACAAGTGTTTCCAGAATATATTCCAGAGGAAATGCCCAACGAACCCATAGAACCTCCAATAGACGAAACTTCTATGGAAGAAGACGATATGGATCCAAATCCACCTTCAATTATCTCCGATGACGGTTTACCAATTGCAGATCCACTTCCAGTGGCTGACGATATCATTGAAGAAGGCCCAGAAAGTCCTCCAGAAGAAATGGAGAACGAAGATTCTGGACCTATTAATATTATTTAATATATTAGCTTTTTAATGTTTTCTAATAATGTCTATACGCCTACATCGATTTCCATTTGAAGTTTTATTGTTTTCTGTCAGTTCTGATAAAAAAAATTTAGATTTTTTTCGAAAAAAAAAGAAATAAATATATGACATTTGTAAAAATTTCATTCTGCTGAGTAATAATAAATGAATTTACTAAGAAATCATGAGTCTCCTATCTGTGCTACCTTCTCCCCTTCTTTTTATTGATGAGACGAGTCTCTCTCTCTTTCTCCGTATCTTCGTGTAATGGTGACATTATTCTCTTATTAATTAACTCTTAACAAATCGAACGACATAGAAACTTTCGCAAATCGCGTTTAGTTATATACGGTTTTTTGTTAATCGAAGAATTAATTATTAAAATAGTATTATCACACACGAAACTTCTTTAATCTCTTACACTGTAGCCAGAAATGAATTAAATTTTTTTAACCTAAAATCTTTTTTTCTAACGTAAAAATGTAAAAATAAAAACGAAAAATGGATAAAATATTTTTTTTAATTCTGAATTAGACAGTTTTCTTGTTATTTTCGAACTGTTTGAATAATTAAAGATGAGATCAGCGATCACGCACATATCAAATTATGATCGCGCTTAAAATATTAACAGTATAGAGATGCTGTTAATAAGTTAAAACTAATAAATGCTATTAAGTAAAAAACATTTCTATTTATATCGCTTTTACCTATAAAATAATCGCTGCTATTTATTTATTTTTTGTATAAACTAAACTTTAACAAGCTGGAAACAATTTTATAGATATAAAAATGAATAGGAATTGCAAATATTCGATACTCAAAAATAACAGCTGGATATATGAACTTACATGCAGTACGTAATACTATATAATTTTTTTTATTTCGTTTTTTTCGATTTTTACATCTATTTTTAACATCGTATACATAGATTAAACAGAAATTTATTATCCCCGGGTATTCTTTCGTCTGTTGAATAAATGTTGACAGCGGTTGGCGGCGAAATATGTACATTAGGAGCTAGATTGAATAGTTATTAAAAAATCGATCGGAGAAATATGGCTTCCTGTACTGTTAACAATCCGCAATTATCGAAAAGTTTTAAAAGGAAAAACATGCAAGAAATAATTTCCGAATAAAAAATTATCATTAATAGCATATAATTTAAGTGATTATATTTAATTGATTTTTATGTATGTGAAAGTATGGTTATTACACCGCATATTTGCTTTCAACAACTTGTTAATAATTTATTATGTATGTATTATTTATATTTGGATGTCTTTGGGGAAATTAATGTAAAACTGGATCGTCACATGTTTCAGCAACTGCATCTTTCTGTCATTCTTTTTTTTAACTCGTTAAAGTGGCAGAGTGCACAGATAATTATTTTAAGCTATCGGAGTTCTAGCTTTAATCGTTTATTATTTATCGCAAATATCATCTAATATATATGAAATATAAATATACCAATGTCTAATTTTGTGCTTTTCTCTTCATCCAGGTAAATTTATTAATATTTAAAGATCTATAAACGGGCATGTTAATATCCGCAAGATGTTATTACATATCTAACTTAATGTTTAATAGTGCAAAGTTTACAGCTGATACAGACAATTTTGAATTCATCAGAGATTTAATTACTTTCATTTTGGAATTTTACTCTCTTATTTTTATTAGATTATACTCTGATAAATAATTAATTGCCTAAATGAATAATTATTACTCTACGGTATTGTGCGAAACTAATAAATCATTCGTTGTAGTCTAGGCAGGGAAATAATGTCGAATGTTTACATCTGGAAGCTCGTACAAAAATAATTGTTTCTTTTTTTTAATCCTTATAAATATATAATTTTATAGGAAAAATAAACGTTGTTTTTAATCCTCAAGATTATAAGCTAAACCATCCAGATTTAATAATTATTTTTATCTTCGATCGTCAGCGGGTTTCCGAAGATATTTTCATCCGACTCGAACGATTTAATGCAATTATTAGTTTATAATTCAATGAACAATTCAATCTTTATAATCTGACAAGTGTTATTTTAATCTGAGTAATTGAAAAAGTGACTTTAAATAGATACAAGCTTAAGGCAACGACATTTCCACGGTTGAAGGGAGGAGATGACTTCTGATAATTTTTTTTTTTATTTTGGTAGATGAGTTAAGTAATTTCGAATTCGTGACACAGAGTACTGATGCTAAAAATTATTTAATAACCGGATTTGGTCCTGGTTCAATTGTCGCTCCATGTGGCCTCTGCATCATAACCTTGAACATAATTCATTAGCGTTCAAGACTCCATTAAATCATAGTATATAACGACAGTTAATAAATCTCTGAGTTGTCCCACTGCTGTTCGGCGACATCTGGTAGCTCAAAATATAATTATTTCCGGATGACGTCTTCGACTTTGAAAATAAATTTTTATGAGGACGAAGGCATTTCTTTATTAAAATTTTTGTATCGAGAATTTTTATTTCTAAGTGATAAAAATTGCACTCAGTATTCCGAAAACTTTTTTATGTACACACGTAAAATAATAGTAATTTAAAATGGTTGATTTATTGAAACAACGAAAAATAAATTTATTTTATATTTTAATCCCTGAAATAGTATATTACAACATAGTAACAAGTATAAAGAATTAACAAAAATTATTGAGAACCTAATGAGTTTCAAAAAACAATCTTAAGTAGATTTCTGAGCTTCTCTTTGCAAAATCTAATCTTCTTTAGATGATGAATTGTAATGAGTATAGAAACTTTAATTCCGCTCCATTATATATAATTATAATAGGCTGGTTGGTAATCATTCTATATCTAAAATAATATTTAAAATAGAATATTATACAATAGACTTTTAAAACGAAATAATGTTAAATTATTACTTTTTAAACAGCAAAACTATATACTCACGTTAACCTCTCCATCCCCAACCTCTTCCGTAGCCCCATCCTCTTCCATAACCCCATCCTCTTCCGTAGCCTCCCCATCCTCTTCCGTAGCCTCCCCATCCTCTTCCATAGCCTCCCCAACCTCTTCCGTATTGAGCATCCACAGCAACCAGTACTAACATCAGTACCAGGAAGATTGAGAGTAACTTCTTATCCATGTTAAGCTAAGTAAAAGCTAGAGTTATAACAAAGATATATACTATATAAGAAAGAAAAAATTAATGAAACTTACTGATATTGTAGAATAGGTTTGCGTCCAGCTGATTTCGAACAAGATGCATTGAAGCGAATAGCATGTGCATCTTTTATTTATTCAGAAAGACCTTGAAAAAAACCTGACTGAGGTGTGAGGTCATAAACTGCAATTCTTAGTTTGTTGACTCAATAATAATAATTCTGATTCCCAGGCCCAAAAAAAAATCTTCCTATGAAGAGGGACATTCCATTTCGGTTCCTTTGTTTTCTTGGCTTTAGCTTGTGCAATTACGTCATTGGCTTCATGGGATATCGTTATCCTCCTGGTTTTAATCACTTTCTGGACAGTAAGTCATCCTAATGATTTCGTGGCTGACAAAATAGGTTCGTTTAAATAATAATGAGCACTATAAATAGCATCATGTGTTTTCCAAAATGACAATCTTATAAATTCAGCAATTAAAAAATTTCTTTAGCTTCAATAATTGCATTTGCTTTTTTACTGTAGTTCATCATAATGCTTAAAAGTTTTAAATGGAAAAATTGTTAAATTAAAAACAAATTAGATTTTTTAGTGATTTGTAGCATTATATGTTCAATATAAATAATTTGAAAATTCGAAATTAAAATTTAATATTAATGTTTTATATGATCTAGACTTGCATAAACAAATTTAAATGCTTTCAATTCTCGGGAGTACCAACTCTGTGAAGAGACACGAATCCTTTGAGAAAATTGCTTATTCATACTTAAAAAATTAAAATTGTTAATTTTTATAATTTTACATATTTATAATATCGATGATTAAATTAACGAGTAAAATATTTTTTTTTTTAATCAACAAAAACAGATATCAAAGCATTGAAGACAGGCAGGAGAAGGAAGAAAGAAAAAAGGAATAAGTTGTTATTTTAAGTTGAAGTGGTGACCGAACAGAGGCAGGAGAAAGAAGGAAGATATAAGTTGTGGTTTTAAGTCGAAGCGGTGATCGTCTGTTTAGCTCATTTCCTTTACGAAGACTACAGATTGATGCATAATTCCGTAGCGTTCTGATTTGGCCTGGCAACACTGCATTGCTGTTCATTTGTTTACCGTTTTTACATTGTCACTGTTTACTTTGGAGTGTTGTCTTGTGGAATACAAGCTGTCAGCGA
>AYEL01032229.1:0-27160 GCA_000484575.1 Olivierus martensii
ACAAGTATAAATATTGCACCTGAGAAAATTAATTATGCAATTCTTGCCAGTTGTGTGCTTCATAACTATTTAAGAAATAGTACTTCCTCCTATATCACTACATCATCATTTGATAGAGAAAATAAACGCCTGAATTAATTAATGGAGATTGGAGAGAACAGAATTTTGAATTAACTTCATTAAAATCTGCAATGGCTAAAAATGTTTCAATTGAAGTAAAAGCAAACAGAGAAAAATATTTGGAATATTTTATTGGAAAAGGTGCAGTTCCTTGGCAAGAAAAAATGTTAAATAAAGGAAAAGCATAACTTATTTTTTATTATGATATATGTGGTATATGCAGAAAAAAAAAAAAAAAAAGATAGTAACAAAGAAGGGACAGGAGGGGGCATTGAAGACAGGCAGGAGAAGGAAGAAAGAAAAAAGGAATAAGTTGTTATTTTAAGTTGAAGTGGTGACCGAACAGAGGCAGGAGAAAGAAGGAAGATATAAGTTGTGGTTTTAAGTCGAAGCGGTGATCGTCTGTTTAGCTCATTTCCTTTACGAAGACTACAGATTGATGCATAATTCCGTAGCGTTCTGATTTGGCCTGGCAACACTGCATTGCTGTTCATTTGTTTACCGTTTTTACATTGTCACTGTTTACTTTGGAGTGTTGTCTTGTGGAATACAAGCTGTCAGCGAAATTGTTACAAATGATTGTTATTTCTTTGCTGTTGAAGATGGAGTGTCAGGTCAAGAAAAACGAACATTTCCGACATATTCTGCTGTACGAGTTTAACCAAGGTTCAAGTGCAGTAAATGCAGCTAGGAACATCTGTGAAGTGTACAGAACTAATGCCATTGGTGAAAGCACAGCAAGGAAATGATTTTCTATAGATGGGGGATCCAAAAACTACTCCAACGTTGGCAGGAAGTTATTGACAATGAACGGAGATTTATTGTTGAATAGTTGCTTGCCTTGATTTTGTCAAAATTTTAACTGAATTCATAAATAAAACACTAAACAAACAAACTTAACAAACCTTTTTTTAAAACACTTCGGAATTATGTATCAACCCAATATAATTATTTTATCACATTCATTAAATCAATTATTATTCATTAAATGAAAGTAAGGAAAATAGGAAAATAAAATTAACACTATAACAACAACTGATATTGATGAACAAGTGATGTTAAAAGATGAAGAGGAAAAACTGAATGTTAAAATGTGGATCATGATATTGAATATACCTCCATTAAGTTACTCTCATTATTTGAACTTATATTTACAGTTGAAAAAAATCTTTTTCCCTTGAAATGCAATTACTTGTTGAGGATCAGCTGACAAAGAGAAATTTCAATGAAGCTGATGGATGAAAAAATGAAAGAACGGAAGTTTGCTCTACTTTCTTTTTACTGTTATATAGCACCTGATATAGTCTGTCCAACTTAATTGTGTGGGAAAACGTCACAAACTGGAACAAGTTCATTTACAACAAAGGGGTATACATGCAGAACGGGTGGAAAACTTGGGAATTCTAGTTACATGAGTTTTTTTAGATAGGTTGAATAATTGTTACTTTTTGAAAAATCCTTTATATAAATTTTAATATAATGTAAAAAATAAATTTTCTTTTTCTAAGCTGATGCTTACACATCAACTTAACAACAAACGTTCCTGTTTTATACAATAGACCAGTCTAAATAACTGCATGCTCAGTCTGAACCCATATAACTAACTTGGACAGACTATAACATTGTATATCATTATTAATTTCCCTATTGCATTGAGCACTACATTCCAAGTTTGAATCATTTTTGCTGAAAAATTCTGTAATATTATTAACAATATTGAAAAGCACTTTTTGACTGTAACACATCATCATCATTGTCATTATCATCATCTAACCTTCCTGAAATAAACTGAATTAAATTCTTCATTTGTTAAATCTTCATCATGTGATATCAGCATTTCAACAACATTAGTGGAATTATCCACTTCATTTGAATCCTGCCTTAGCTGCCAACTGCACAATATCATTTTGAACTTCTTGCATTTCCTTCTCAAAATTGTAAAATCCATTAACATAAATTGGCAAAAGCTTCTTTCAAACAACATACATGATTTCCTGAGTAATTTTTTCCACAGAGTATCAATATTATCTATAGCCATCTTGATATTGGATTTCTTTCAAAATATGATTACTGTGCATGAAACATATCCAAAACAATGCTTTGTACAAAGCTCCGCGTTCTTTTATGATGTCAATTAACAAATTACCGTTAATTTTCAGTTAGTAAAACCGGACAAGCAGCAGTCCAAGAACAGTCACTTGGCTTTGAAGGGATGAAATATCAGAAAGATGAGCTTTTTGCTGTTAACTGTTTAACATTACTGTACTATTATTTAGCTTTGCTATCGTATATATACAGTATAGTACAGAATATTCTCTTTTAAAAACTATCAAAATGGATAAAAGGAAGAACACTTTTGACAATAAAACAAGAAACAAAAAAAAGAGGAGGTTAGTGATTACGCTAGAGCAAAAAATGGATGTGATTAAGTGACAAAAGCAGTGCTCCACTTCTGCTTTTGATTTACTCTTTTGGTTTCGATTTGGCAGTTGGTTTGATGATGGTATGAGACGCAATTCCTGGTAAGTTATTAATTTAGATGATGAACAATGATGTAAAATATGAAAATAAATATTTCTTAAACAATTAGTGTTAAGTTAGTATTGTGGTTATTCATCGTGAGGTTAGATAATGGCCGGAATCTCACAAAGCAAGAACCAATTACTATATTTTACATATAGTTAATACTTCGAATAGTGCGAATTCGAATAGTGTGAGAAATTCGTGGAACCAATTATTTGTACTAATCGAGGCCTACCTGTATTTGCATACTTTGTTAAATCAAAAATTCATAAACCAAGGGATACCTGTACGAAAGTTTCTTTGGTTTATATAAATCTTTATTATAATGCTATTTTTTAATTCTAATTTAAATTCTATTATTATTTTTTTGGTTCTAATATATGTATTCACAATTACTGTGATCTATTATTAATTTTAACTTATTCCAGATCATCATAGGGAATTCTTATATATATATGACTTTTAAAATACAGATGGTATAAAAAATAACATTTCTTTAATGCATCATTTATGTTTTTTTGCAAAAAAATAAGAATGAAATTAACTTTTTTATTTTTATATGTAATTAAATTAAATACTTGTGTGTTTCACAACAGTTAAAATAATTAAATTTGTTATAAAGTTTTTAAACAGAAAACAAAAATAGTTTACAGTTTTTGCTGTTTCTTTGAAACCAATTATGTCAATATAGAGAATCTTTAAACTGAAAGATTTATTTCTTCATATCACATATTATTTTACAGAAAGTTCCCAGTTTATGAATTCCTGGATTAATGAGTTTTTTTCAAATATGAAGTATCAAAAATAATTGAAAATATGAACATTAATTGCAATAAATAAATGCTAAACATTAATAAAAAGGCATTTAAAACAGTCACCTATTATGAAATGAGAAAAATAAAAATGAGGAATGGTAGTAGTATGTACCATAGCTGCTATTGCCCAGCAATTATGTAAATAACTTTCATTTTCGAATGAGTTATTCCTAAGGCATTATTCATTGTATAAAAGCTCATCTAATCATTTGTCAATGATAAGATTGGAAAGAATAAAAATTCCTTAATATTCATATGGCATAAATAATTTATCACCACAATTTATTTGATTTTAAAAGCTTTATTTTTATTCAATTAAGTAAATAAATCAGTTTAATCATATACCATTACTTTTGTTGTTCTATATATAATTTTATCATGGCCAAATTTCATTGTCAAGAATGGAACTCTTGGTTTTAACATTATATCTGTAGGGAATAAACTGTCAGTTTATAAGTTCTTATTTTACAAGCCCGTTCAGGAATGAATTAGCTCATACAGTTGGGAACTTCCTGTATTTCTGTTTATATTGAGATATAAGTTTTAATTATGAAATTTCTTCTTCTTATGAACTATATCCAGAAAGTAAGAACTGATTGCACATAGCAGCACTTAAGCAATACTGGCACTTCCTTGTCATGTGTAGTTGTCTATGCATCTACTAGAACTCATGTGATGATGTAGCATTCTACAAAAAATACTCATTTTGCTGTGTTCATGATGTAAGACTTCCTACTAAAGAAACTGTAAATACTAAATAAAAGTAAACAAAAATAAAGTTCACAAGCAACAGGATTTTTGACGTTAGTATTCATTTTAAAAGAACACAGCAAATAAAATTGAAGTTCAGTTCAAGTTGAAGCAGGCTACATGGTTAGCTAAAAGCATTTTTGAATAAACAATTTATCTTACTTATTTTGACTTATAGTTTACTTTTATTTGCTGTGTTCTTTTAAAATGAAGATTAAAATCAAAAATATTGCCACTTGTGAAGTGAAAACAATGATAAGATTTTTAAAACGTGAAGAATGTTATCTGCGGCAGAAATTTACAGGCAGATTTTTGAAGTTTACAGTGAAAGTGGAATGAAAAAAGGGAATGCGAGAAAATGCTATCAGTTATTCAAAGCAGGTAGGACCAATATGCATGAAGAACAAAGTAGATTCAAGTCTTTGGTGATGGATGATTCAAAGAGAGAGATGAATGCAGCAATTTAGAAAAACAGGTGATTTACAGTTGTTGAATTGCAAGTCAGTTTCTAATGGTGTCTTGATCTCTAATGCATGAAACCATAAGGGAGCAGCTCCATTACTAAAAATTTTGTGCTAGATAGGTGCCAAAATTATTGACAGATGCCCACAAGGAGCAATGTATAGTGATTGCCTTAACATTTTGGGAAAATGAATTTCCTCAACCACATTGTCACTAGTGATGAAAGATAAACTACCTACATCACATCAGAAAGCAAGCAGCAGTCTTACAGTTATGGCATACAGGATCTCTAATACTATGGGAAAGTTCAAATAAATGCAATTAGCTCAAAAAATCATAGTCACAGTTTTTTAGAACTGCAAAGGAATCCTTCTTGTGGACTTTATGGATTAATGGATGACAATTAATGCAGAAATGTATTGTCAAACCCTTATAAGATTAAATTGGGCAATTAAGAACCAACAATGTGGGATACTGACTGCTGGAGTTTGTCTCACATGACAATGTGTGGTTTAACGCTGCCATTTGTTGGCAGTGACTAACACAATTTGAGTGAGAAACTTTTGATCATCCTCCATACAGTCCCAATCTTGCTCCTAGTGACTATCACTTGTTCTTCACCTTAAGAGATTTTTGGACAGACAAATTCTATGGATCATCATGAGAGAAAAAAGATTGGATGAGAGTGGCTGAAGGCTTAATAGTGAATTTTTCAATAAAGAATACAAAAATTGATGTCATGATATGACATATGCTTCAATAAATATGATTACTGTGCATGAAACATATCCAAAACAATGCTTTGTAAAATTTTTAACTAAAAAACTGTGGCTATGATTTTTTGTGCTGATAGCATTTATTTAAACTAAATATATGGTTCTTACTTTCTGGAGACATCTTTTATGTAAGAAATATTTTCTTTATAATTATCATTTGAAAAAATATACTTACCTCTGGTAAACAATCTGGATGAGTTACAACTCTTACTATGTCATCTAGAGAAAGTAAAGAATGGCATTTGATTTCTGTGAAAACATTTTTTCCTTCAGTACAACATGCAAGAAGTTTTACAAGATTAATATGATATTGTAATTGTCCAGCTTCATCCATTCTTTGCCTTTCTGATCTCATCATTTCCACCAAATGATTAAAAGATGCTTTATCATTATAAAATACTAAAACATCTTCACCAGAATTTACCATCTAAAAATTAATTATTATAAAAACAATTCATTATATATAATATCAAAATAAATGTTTCATTATTATTTAATACAAATAAAAAACATGTTAGCAATTCATTTCATTTATGAAGTGATAAAATAATAATTATTATTATTATATTATACCTCTTGCATAACCATATCTTGACATTTACGAATATATTGATTTTCTGCTTTAACTATTGTCTGTAGAAATCTTAAATATTGAACATGACGGCCATGTGTTTCAATGCAATGTACAAAATGCTGAACAACTCTCTCAGTGACTTCATTGCATAAAGCAACATTATTTGAAAATATACTTCTCATTGTTTGCGCTTCTAATAACTGAAATAATAATATGAAGATTATTTGTGTTTATTAGAAAAAATAAAAAGAAATTTGCTTATAGAAATAAAAACACATATTCAAAGATTTTTAATACAGTTATCCATAATTTAGGATCATTATCAGTTTAATATTTTTCAGAAAATTAAAATTTAATAATTAATTTTCACTTCTCATATAATTATAATAATCTGAATAAATTGAAATTACTGACAGAGAACAGAAAAACTTTTAGTACTGATTTGGAATTTCATAGCAACTTTAATATGAAATTTCAAATCAATTATTAAATCATATATATACTATTTAGTGTTATAAACAGTTTTCAAAAGAATTAATTATCTACTTTCCAAATATGTTTATTATTTTGGATCATTAAATTTGTATGATTAAAATATATGTGATAAATATGAAGAAGAATCTATTTTGAATTATTTGATAGTCAAACTTGAGTTCTTCATAACCTTTCTAAACTACAGGAATCTGAAAAGTTTCAATGTCCACCATTTTAAAAGATTGAAGTTATCGAGTTAACACTTTGAAGCCTAATTAAAACGAGAGTACCATCAACAAACAGTTTTTAAAAATATTCTTATATTGCTGCATTATTTTAAATTTTTACAATAAAGAAGATAAATGATGACATATTTAATCAAGGTTTAACTATAAGCACTAATAAGCAGTCCAAAGTTAACTTTCAGTAAAGCATTTAATTTATTGAGGAACATATTTTTGTAGTGGTGGTCGTTCTATAGACTGTATTTGTGTATGAGAGTTGAAGAGGGCTACTTAATGCCGAAAACGTTCCTCAATAAATTAAATGTTTTACTGAAAGTTAACTTTGGACTGCTTATTAGTGCTTATAGTTAAACCTTGATTAAGTTAGATGCCTTTAAGAACAGTGTTTAGTTAAGAAATGATGACATATCTTTCTAAAAAAGTTGTCATATGTTTTGAAAAAAAGATTGTTTTTAAAAATTTTCAAATACATTTTCAAAAGAACTTAGTGATCACAAGTGTGTGTCACATGTGAGTGTGGACTCATGTTTTTTACAAACTGGTATGCACGTCGAAAAAAGTTCATAAAAGGGAATAACACTTAAAAAAATCAAAAAATACAATTTCTACTAACCTTTATTGGCTATAAGTTCCAAAGAAATTGCTAATTCTTGTTTATTTTAGTGTAACAGTTTGATAAACATAAGGTTCCGTAGAGTCAATGCAAGCAAGCATGTCAGAGTTATCGTCTGCTTTAAAAAATGACACAAAGCTGACAGCCATTCGGTAGCTTCTTTAAGTATAGATCTTGGGATAGCCTCACATTCTTCATTGTCATCAGATTGTTCTTCTGTATCTAGGTTCAAAATTTGCTTAATTATCTATCGTCCAATATTTCTTCCATACATACAATGTTCTTGTTTATATCCAAAAAGTCCTGAAAAGTCAGTTCTTCAGACACTTGTAGATCTTGTGACAAAGTTCTTGTAGCAAGGCTTCCATTAGTATTGTGGTCACTATCTGAAATTTCTTCTTCTGCAACATCATCATCTTTAATGAACCCTGCATGACGAAGAGAATCAGCAATTGTTGCTTGAGAGACATCATTCCACTCACTAACTGATAAATGCATTACGCTGATTAAATTGATCTCATAGTCTTTTCCATGTTCAAAGTTAGGAACAACTCTTTTTAAAAGCATTCAATGATATTTTCTTTTGAAACATTGAATTATACCCTAATCCATAGGCTGCAAAACAGAAGTAACATTTGATGGAAGGAACTCCATCTGGATTGCCTTCAGTATACTGACTTCAATGTGAGAAGTACAATTATCCACTAGTAGGAGAATTTTGCATTTCTTTTTCAAAATTTTTGGTCCAGTTCTCTCAATCACTTTGTAAATGACACCCATCATCCACGCATTTTTTTGTTTGCATAATACACAGAGGGGAGTTTTTACATATTCTTGAGACATCTGGGCTTTTGATATTTCCCTATAAATAGAAGAGGCAGCTTTTCTGAGCTGGACATATTGGACCTTCATGAAAGCCGAAATTCTTTGTTTAGTTTTCTTCCCACCACTGCATATATCACCTTTGAAACTCAATGTTTTGTCCAGCATTTTAAAAAATAAACCAGACTCATCTGTCTTTTCAAAATTTTTGGTCCAGTTCTCTCAATCACTTTTTGTAAATGACACCCATCATCCACACATTTTTTGTTTGCATAATACACAGAGGGGAGTTTTTACATATTCTTGAGACATCTGGGCTTTTGATATTTCCCTATAAATAGAAGAGACAGCTTTTCTAAACTGGACATATTGGATCTTCATCAAAGCCGAAATTCTTTGTTTAGCTTTCTTCCCTTCACTGCATGTATCACCTTTGAAACTCAATGTTTTGTCCAGCATTTTAAAAAATAAACCAGACTCATCTGCATTAAAAACATCATCTGACAACTATTCGGAAAGTAGAGCTTTCAACCTTTCTTCCTTCTATTCATTTGTGGTGATCGTGTTGACTGCTGCACTTTCACCACACACTTTACGGAAAGTCAAGCAATGATGTGACTTCAATTTTTGCAGTCAATGGTCTGTTCCTTTGAAATCATTCAATTGGACTCTCAAAGCAAAAATTTCTGCTTGTTGAGTAGGTTGACATCAATGGGTATATTGTTGCCTCTCATTTTCCTGAGCCAACTAACTAGTACCTTCTCCAACTCTGGATACTTTGCTTCACAGGTATACTTCTGGGAAGACATTCTACTGTTATTGTGATCAACAATTTTATCTCAGGCTTTGATAATTGTAGATAGAGAATTCTTTGGTATCAAAAATTTTTTTCAATTTCTGTCTTGGTTAGGACACTTTCATCAACTTCCTTTAAATCTCTTTTTTTGACATCTACAGGTAAACAAACTCGTTTTTTTTATGCGACATTATTTGAAAAATGAAATCTCACACCAAAAACAAAAGCAGAATGCTGAAAATGGGATCATCCACTTTACTGCAGAAATGGACAAAATTTGCAATAAAATGGAGAATCCTGTTTTGGTTTCATTTCCCAGGCTACTTTTATTCATTCCTTATGGGGAGAACCACTTTTCTGACTTGTGGTGTCTACAGAAAAACATTAAATGAAAGAAAAGTGGCACAACTGAGTTTGTAAAAATAAGAGAATGTACATTTTCAGTTTGTAAAATAGAATTAAAATTAACATTAATCCTATGGGATAATTTCCAGGACCAGTGGATTAGTTCGTAAAAAAGTGTCAAGTTCATAAATTGGAGGTTTATAAAAATGCAAGTTCACTGTATTGTGCAATTTCTTCTCAATCAGATTAGGCAAATTTATCATATTCTAATTTTACATTGATGACAAAGTCTCCAAAAGTTTCTTATATCATTTTCAAAATTCTGCTATTCACTAAAAACACGAATTCTATATAACAATAACAGAAGTAGAGAAATGCTGTTGGTTTATTTTCCTCTTAGAAAGCAAATATAAAATTTAAAAATTTATTCCTAGATGTAAACATTTGTGTGAGATTTATAAAAATAAATTTCTTGCTATGTAAAAGAGCAAGCAAAGGTTAGAAAAATGAATAATTTAATTTAGAATATAATTCTTTTTCCCATCTTTTAAAATAGACATAGCCAAGTGTAAAAAAACTCCACACCTGCTTTTAACAAAGGTATGGTCAACACTGTGTTAAATGAACTGACATCAATATCAACTTCTAGAGGTTGAAAACTGCTAACATTTTATAAAATTCATTAATTAGTTGAAAATATATCTCAGAAGTTTCAAATAGGTTTAGTTGTAGGATTAAAAGTTATGCTATTAAAAGTGTTCTTAATAGTACAACATTTTGCTTACATGATTTCATGAAAATCTACTAATTATTTTAAAAGTTATTTATGGGAAACACATACAATTAGTAAACATGCTGGTCTTATAAGCCTCACTTTTAATCATAAAATAGATTAATAATGCAAAATTTTATAACTTAGTTTATGACATACCAGCAGTGCCAGATCTAGGGTGAGACAAGTGAGACAGTCCCCTTGGGCAAAAGTTATAAGGGGGCACTAAAATGCAGTTTCAGTTTCACACACAAACTTAATTATATTTATCTTGACAATATTTTGTGCTGTAGAGTCAGTGTACATAGACATAATGGTGCATTTTTCTAACAGATAATACTTATGAAGGAAGAGAGAAACCAATACCAATAAAACTGATTAATTGATAAACAATTATCAATGATTTTGCCTCATTGAAAACAAGAAAAATTAAACTATAGTTCACATTTATTATATTAAATAGATAACTTACAAAAATTAAAACAGCACATTTAGCAGTAGAAAACGTTATTGAGAATTAAAAGTTATTTAGTTTGATAATCCTACTGCTAAATGTGCTGTTTTAATTTTTGTAAGTTATCACTTGGAAGTTAAGCAGTTTATTAGAATTATAGAACTATACTTATATTAAATAGAGTTTATTTATATTATATCTATTATAAATATATTTTTTGGGAGTATTTTATTAATTATTGTTGCTTCGAAAAAACGAATAAAGTTTTTTGTATGCTTCTCTGTGACTATATATCTGATGTCATTACATTCTTGGTTCCAAAGTATTACATAAATTTAATATAAGTTGCAATATAGATCCTAAATATAAAAATCATAGAACATTAAAAATTAATAAGATTAGCCATAAATTTTTAAATTGGTACTATATATTACCAGAAAATTAGAAAATATCAAGAGATATCCATAAACAGTTAACAGTGGGCTATGCTTAAACCATACAAGTTAGCTAACTTTTTGTATTGACTATAAAAGAAAAGTTTCGCATATTTAGAATATAAATACAGTGGTACCTCGGTATACGTCCGCTTTGGAATATCTAAATTGGTATATGTCCTGTTTGGATGCGAAAAATTTTACTTGGTATACGACTTTTGTTTGGTATACGACCGATTTGCGTGCTAGAACTTGTATGAGTCTATTGTGTATCTCTTAAAAACACATTCCTTATATAAAACTTGCAGAGAAGTACCACCCCAATAAAGTCCAAGCAAGTCGTAATAGCATTATCTGAAATGACCAGACAATATCGTATTTCCGAAACATTCTGAGGAGAAGGCAGAAGCAAAGTTCTTTGGACAGATTTTTAGTAAAAGTCAAACCAGATGAGCCTCAACAAGGCCAAGTATGGAAAAGAGAGAGAACATAGTAAGAGAAAAAAGACCAGAATTTTAGATTCCTGAAGTTTTGTTGGAAGAGGACTCTCTTCCAAACAATAACATCTCCTCCTCCTCCTCCTCCTCAGCACCATCCTAGTAGGCACTCGACTTTTCTCAGCAAGGTAGTGAGGTTAAATTTTCATTTATTTCATCTACTGTAATTGCTTTGCTTTTATTATTTTAGTATTAAGCATGTGTTTAAATTATTTTATACAACCCCAACAATGTATATGCCAATAACAATAGGATTTTTTTCATGGGAACGGATTAATCATTAAAAAATTCCTTTGGTATAAGTCCGAGGATCTGGAACGAATTAAGAACGTATACCGAGAACAATAGGATTTTTTTTCATGGGAACTTAATCATTTTCCCTTTATTTCTTATGGAAAAATTCATTTGGTATATGTCTTGTTTGGTATAAGTCCAAGGATCTGGAACGGATTAAGGACGCATACCGAGGTACCACTGTATTTAGGAAAGCGTAAACAGGAAAGAAAAACATGAAAATATTCGTAACTAAATATTAATTTAGTAAATTATACTGATATTTTGATATTTGCTAATATTTTTCGATGTTATCAGATATGTAAGTATTAAATCAAAACATAGCAATAGATAAGAGGATATTTTTTGGAGTTAAAATCGTTCCAAAAATTTTTTAAAGTACAAAAAAAAAAAAAAAAAAAAAAGTTCAACTTTCCTTTGACTGAACTTAAAAAAAAAAAAAAAAAAAAAATATAGACTATATCTTTAAAATTTTTCTTTATTTTGTAAAAAATAATTCATATATTATGAACATTATATAAAAGCCTAAACTTCTTAAATTTTTTTAATCATTCAATTCAGCTTTCTAAATATCAATAAAAGCGTTATTTTGATTTTATTTAACCTTATCTATTTGAAAATCTCGAAAATATCAGGGAATTAAAATATTAACTTCGTACCGATATATTAATAATTTAGATTTGAAACATAAAATGAAATAAAAGCTCATTGAATGACGATAATTTGCTGCTGTTTCGTATTTGCTGTTGTATTGTAGCGACAGATTACGTCTATAATCTATCGCTATATATCGTTGCTGTATGCCTATACAACGTAACGATATATTCGGTGTTGTATAGGCATACAGCAGCAAATTGTTTTAAGAATATAATAGTATTAATATAAAATATAATAGACATTATATTAAAAAATAAATTTTATCAAATGAAATATAAATAATTCCTTTTGAAAATTATTTTAATATTTTATAAAAATTATATAGGCCTAATAATATTATTATATGTTATCAAATATCATTATTGTATATTGTATTTCAAATTTATCATATACAGTATTTATGATTCAAATGTATGATAAATAATCTCGACAATTGCAAAAATTTACTATCATATACTGTTATGTATAAACAATGTATTGAAATTTCAAAAATTTAATCTATTCAGAATAAAAGATTAACAGTAGATATTTAAGAGCGCCGTACATTTATGCTATTTTCAATCTCCTATCGTCTTTTTGCAATAGGCTATAATTAGGCTACAGTCATTTCATTTCAGCTATTGCAGTGGTTTTCAAACTTTCTGGGTCTGCGTCCCCTTTTTTCATTAAAAACTTGATACTCCCCTCTCATTCCATAACAGTCTAATTTTATAAATACTTTCTACTTACAGTTTAATATTACATCAGTATTTACATTCATGAACCGTTTTGCTCATTCGCTAAATTATCCAAAATAGTTAGAAGTTTTATATCTTTAAATCGTTTCCTTGTTTTCTTAACATTCAATATTTGTAATCATTTTAATTCTCTGTCTTGTAAAATAAATATCATTGTTTTGTTATATTTATATCGTCGTTTGTGTCTCTCCTTCAACCCGGACCTCTGTGCCTCTTACTCACGCTAAGCCTAATGCTCGGACGATTATCCACATTAAACACGTAAACAATTAAATAACGCGTCTTGAAATAACGCGCTTGCCTACAAACGGCACATTCTGATAAATTCGGCTATATTTTAGTGCTGTAGATCACTTTAAACTCTACCCTGGTGTCAGGAACTGACCGCTGACGTTTGATTCGAATATTGACAACAGCGCCACCTCGCGGATCCTCACAGAAGCATTAGTCTTTATATGGTAATTTATAACAACAAAAATTTCACTTCTTAGTATATTGGTCAATAAAGTTGTCTGAACAAACAAGTATTAAATTACTAAATCCTTTATCATCAAATACTTTATTGTCAGAAATATTTTTAATCCACTCTACATCTTCCTCAACTTCTAATACATAAAGTTTCTGATAATAAAGTGTTTGACTGCTAAAGAGTTTCATTATTAATATTTGAATTTCATTTAATTTCTTAAAAATTCTTGAATCATTTTTATGTAAGATTTAAAAATGTAATAAATAATAAACTCTTTCATTGATACTAAAAGTTTTTTGTTTAAAACTATGCAAAATGATTTTTATGAGATGAAACAGTGGATTTCGTTTTCTGAAATGAATGAAAAAATTAATAAATTATAAAATTTAAGATGTTATCTTAAACATTACTATATATTGATTTAATGCTATACTCTACCTGATGAAAAATTAAGATGCAACAGAAATATTCTGCTCATTTTTAATTTCAGGCCTATGTAAAGAAAAATAATTAATAATTTTTTAAAAAATCAATAAACTTAATATAATATGATCATTTTTCTATCTAGACTATAATATAAGATTAGACGAAACTCTCTCTAGACTTATAGCATTGAAATGTTGCAACACAATATAAAAAAAGTCAAATGGAGAGCAGGAAGAGATGATGCCATGTCATATCATGTCCAGTTACATTTCTCTATGATATGATTTTATTGAAGTGTTTGTACATACAACAGCAATTTTGCTACAACTGAAGAGAACAGATATCAAATCAGCACATACACAATGGCCAGGAGCAAAAATGTGATGTTCAAATTCAGTTGTAAAAAAATCATCCTGATCAGGACTAATTAGAAATGATTAGATATCAAAATGATCAAAATTATTAGAAAATACACAAGTTGTCAAATCAGAAATATTTATACATAAATCATTAGATTTCCATTTGATATTAACTGATGATATAGTAATGGCTGTTATGTTTACTCATTAAAAAATGATTTTGGTCTACACATTCTGATCTTATTTATGAAGTAACAATATGGTCCAATCTTATTTATAAATACAAACATCTGCATATTTTTAATAATGGAATTGAGAAGAATTATGTATTTTTTATAAATAAATATAAACAAACAGTGCTAGGTAAATGAATTAAATTTAATATTTAATTTATTTACATAAAATAATAATTAAACAAAACATATTGAAACTTATAAATACCACTTAAATAAATGAAAACACAGCACTTCTTGCAGTAAAGTATCAAACTAAATTTATTAGTTTGATACTTTACTGCAAGAAGTGCTGTGTTTTCATTTATTTAAGTAGTCTCAGTTGATGCAGTTTAATAGTTTTGTTGCTTATAAATACCTTATAAATCAAAATTTCACTTTTGATGTTCAGCATTAACAGTTTCTAAATGGAAAACATTTTCAGGAAAGAATTAGATGAAAAATTTTATGAATTGCTTTAAGTAACTTGTACATTATATCTTTTCCAATAGAAAAATAACAACAGAAACAAAATATAGCAAAAATAATAACAGAAACAAAAAATAGATATTACTTACTAGCTGGTAAATTTATTTTTAAAAAGTGTTTTATTAAAAAAAAATGATAATTTATTAAAAATTTTGTGAAAAATTTCAGGATTGGAAAATTATTTATTTTTTCTCTCTTTTATATACCATATTTATAGTTTTTGGATTTTATAATATAAGTACCACATTCCTCTAAAAGGAAATCTGTCATCCTCTCTGTTTAAAAACACAAAATTTAATGCTATTTTCCTTTGCTGTTCTAAGATATCAAATTACAAAATTAAATACTGTATATATAGACAGTCCCCAACTTATGTAAGTGGATCATTCCACAAAACTCTACATGGAGCATACATTATACAGTACTGGTGGATCACAGACTTAACATTAAAAATAGTTATATTAAAGAATAAGCCACATGGAGGATCCAGATTCAATTCTGAGCCCACAACTCCAGTTTATTCAAACACCCCTGAATAAACTGGAATTGTAGTTCTAATATGAATCCAGTTTCAGATCCAGCTCATTAACTAAAACTTACATAAGTACAGATCTACATTAGTCACGGATTGCCTGTACTCATATATAAATTAAGAAATTTTTTCTGTAAAAAAAAAAAAAAAAGCTTTGAACAAGGAGTTGGCTTATATACAAGGCAATGAAAAATTGAAAAATTTTTTTATAGATATTACTATTTGGCCCACTTGTGCCATGTTCTCATTGCAACTTCAAACAAGCTGCATGATCCATCATATTTGTTATTAACAAAAGATCATCATCTTACTGATTCTTTCAATTTTTTGTTAAAAATAAAATATATGTAGTCAAACATATTCATATAATATTTTTGTTGATATTTAAATGTTAGATATTACATAAATATGATTGAAAATACATAAAACAGGCACTGTGCATCCTCTTTGTGCTATTAGCATGTTCTATGGTAGTAGTGGGATGTGCCACATTTATTCCTAAAATAATACCCATTTTGTTTCAAATCTATTGTTAAAAATATGAATATGTGGATAAAAGCTCATATTTAAATGCATTCAGAAATATTAAATTTATTGGGTGCTTCACAAATATTGGAAACATATAGACTGATTATTTTACAAATAAACATGGCATTTAATAGTAACAGATGTATATCATCAGTTACTATTAAATGGAAATGTAGCAATCTGTATATTGATATTTCTGATTGACAATTTATGCATTTTCTGAAAATTCTGAGTTCTTCTTTCTAAATGATCAAAATCAGCTGTAAAATAATCTTATATTTTTATATATAGGATGATTATTTTACAGCTCATTTAGGACCGTTTATTTTCAACAATTGTATGTGTACTGGTTGGCTTTCTATTCCCTTCAGTTGCAGAAAAATTTCTGCTGCATGTTTGGTTCTGATTTATTATTATTTAAACTTTGTAAATATTTTTGTTGAAATTCAGAATGACAGAAATTTTTAAATACAGTAGGGCCTCAACATTCGCAGGGGTTACGTTCTCGAAAATTAGCGCAAAAGTTGAATCCGCACAAGTTGAAGTTAAGATCCTATGGGAAAACAGGAGTTGGGGGCTGAAGTGTATCTACTTAAATGTGGAACAATAATAGTATGTATAGTACTGTATAATTACATTTAATATTTATTTAAAATTATTATTACAATGAAGAAAAAGTTAAAGTACAGTACATACCGGTTGTATGTTACATACTGTATAATGTTGTGAAGGCGATAACGGTTCCTAATTTGTCGAACCAACCGCTACTTGCAACAAATTTATTTGGATTATCCGCTGAAGATTCCGCAAAGCGTTTATAGAGCCATAAAGCTCTATAAACGCTTTGCGGAATATAAGGCCATAATAAAAGCCAAAGCCATAAAGCTTTGGCTTTTATTATGGCCTTACTTATTGGCATATTCTTCTGGTTCTGGTCTTCTATCCACAAGTACAGAGCCTTTTCCGTTTTCTCAATGTTCTTATCTCTTATTTGGGAAGTGTGCTTCAATGATAATGGAGTACCACCCTTTATGCTATGCCTAATTGCATCTTCCTTTTTCTTTATCGACCTAACTGTAGATTCATTTACACCAAAAAGTCTACCTACTTCAGCGTAACCCTTTCCCTCTAGCAACATATCGAGAACTTCCAGTTTCTTTGAAAGGGTCATTACCAATTTTGCACGCTTACAAATATGGGAAGTTGTCGACTTCTGACTAGCTGTATTAGCGCAAAAGTTGAATCCGCGCAAGTTGAAGTTAAGATCCTATGGGAAAACAGGAGTTGGGGGCTGAAGTGTATCTACTTAATGTGGAACAATAAATAGTATATATAGTACTGTATAATTACATTTAATATTTATTTAAAATTATTATTACAATGAAGAAAAAGTTAAAGTACAGTACATACCGGTTGTATGTTACATACTGTATAATGTTGTGAAGGCGATAACGGTTCCTGAATTTGTCGAACCAACCGCTACTTGCAACAAATTTATTTGGATTATCACCTGAAGATTCCGCAAAGCGTTTATAGAGCTTTATGGCTTTGGCTTTTATTATAGCCTTACTTATCGGCATATTCTTCTGGTTCTGGTCTTCTATCCACAAGTACAGAGCCTTTTCCGTTTTCTCTATGTTCTTATCTCTTATTTGGGAAGTGTGCTTCAATGATAATGGAGTACCACCCTTTATGCTATGCCTAATTGCATCTTCCTTTTTCTTTATCGACCTAACTGTAGATTCATTTACACCAAAAAGTCTACCTACTTCAGCGTAACTCTTTCCCTCTAGCAACATATCGAGAACTTCCAGTTTCTTTGAAAGGGTCATCACCAATTTTGCACGCTTACAAATATGGGAAGTTGTCGACTTCTGACTAGCTATCCTTTTTCCAGACATGACGATGTATCCTAGCACTCGATAGAATTAAAAAATATACGGGCATAACCGTAAAGTCCTGGATATCAAAACCAAAACTAAAGCATAGAGTCCCGGATGGCGAAGCAAAAACTACAGTACTGTAATTCGGCAATTTTTTGAACTGTGCATCTAAGGAGCTTGTGCTTAAATAAAGCTTTTTGTGTTTCTAATAGAATAAATTGTGATATTAATATAAATAAATACTGTACTGTACTGTACTGTTTATTAAAAAATTTATGGAAAAATTTCTTCCTCGAATGGGGAAAACCATGAATAAGCAAAGCGCAAATCTGAAAAGCTGTACAAGAAAGTCGGCCGCGAATAAGCGAATCCGTGAATGTGGAATCCGCAAATGTTGAGGCCCTACTGTATTTCTTTAGTATGTGCTGCCAAACAAATATTTCAATAAAATTATATTGTAGAGAAATACAACTGGATTTGTAATGACAATCTCTTTTTACTATTTATACAGTTCTCTCTTCTCATCACATCATAATATTTCAATGCTATAAATTTGGAATTTTGTCTAACTAGTCAAATCTATTCCAATAGTGAAGTGGATTTGGAAAATTTTTAAATTATCTATTTATTTCAGTGAATAGCATATTGTTCTAATACTTGAAAATTTAGGATCAACTTATAAACAGGTTTAAATTTTATCAGTTTTTAATTCTGAAGTTGGGAGTTGATTTATACATGATTATATAAGATTAATTAGTTTTAAAAATTTGGTTCCAGGTGACATTAGATAGCAGATAATTTGCATTATACTGTACTAATAAATTCTCCATAATTTAATATAAAGAATAGAGATAAAGAATAGCATTATCTGCCTTCTCTGTGATGCAGGCTTAGTGAGTTATATGACTGGGACAAAAGTATATTATGTATTTTAAAATTTTAGTGATTGGGGAACCTGACATCCATTTATTGCATTGTACCTATCTGAAATCACATTCAAAATAATGATTTATTTGAATTATGACTGAATTTTTGAAACACACCACTGTCTTAAATTGGAATCTCCTTATGTTTTCAATGTATTAAATATATTAGATATTTTTATGGATATTCACAATATCCTAAAAATTAGCTTATTTTATGAAACTGATAGGAAAAAACAAATAAAAATAAAAATATTGTAAATTCATTCTTTATTTCCTAATGTAAAATTAATATATAAAAACAAATTACACTCATCAGGAGAAAAACTAAATTATTTCAGAAAAATTTTATTTAAAAATTTGAATAATGCAGTTGAGGAAGACCTCAAGAGTATGCTAAAAATATTTTTAAAATAAATTTTTTTCTCCTGATTAGTGCTGTTTATTTTTTACACACCAATATTGTAAATATTTTACTTTATTAAAATATAAAAATAAATAAATTCCTTTTGCATTATTCTTGTAAACTATAGGCCATTGTAACAAATTTTATATAAAAAAATTAATTTAAAAAAATAAAATAATATTGTTTGCTTCTATTCCTTAAAACATTTGTATTTTAAATGAACAGAAATACATATTGGATGAGAATGCATAACAATAATAAAATAGAGAATATCAGTTTACAATATTAAAAAGTTAAAGTTACTTGGTTTATTAATATTGTATACAGGTAGTTGTCAATTTATGAGTTCCTGAGTTTATGAGTTTTTCAAATATGAAGTATCAAGAAAATTAAAAACATGAACATTAATTGCTATAAATAGATGCTAAACATTCATAAATAGCATTTAAAACTACATATATAAATACACAATCAAAATACAGTACAACTAAGTTTGTAGCAGAAACTCCATTAACTAAAACTAATAATACTCAAAAGCCCTTTAGCAGTTAAAAGATTTTATTCAGTAATGTTTTCAATGCACTTGGCATCATCTTCAGCTGCTACAACATGACTAACCCTGCTACACTAGAACAGGAGACCTAACTACATAAAATAAACAAACACGACAAAGATTTAAAAGGCAAGTCTACATCTGAAAGTGCTCTCCTTAGTACCACCTGCCTTTTAAATCTTTGTCGTGTTTGTTTATTTTATGTAGTTAGGTCTCCTGTTCTAGTGTAGTAGGGTTAGTCATGTTGTAGCAGCTGAAGAAGACGCCAAGTGTGTTGAAAACGTTACTGAATAAAATCTTTTGACTGCTAAAGGCTTTTCAGTATTATAATTTTTAGTTTGTGTTTAGTGCAGTCTCATTGAACGTATATTATGAACTCCATTGACTGTTATGAAATCAGAAAAATAAAACACAACATACCAAAAAGTAAAAGTAGTGCATGTTCTAGTTGCCATTGTTTCACTGGCAAATTATTTAAATAATTTATTCCCAAGTTGTTCCTAAGGTATTATTCATTATATGAAAAATCATTTAATCATTTGTCCATATTGATGGTGAAGAATATAAATTCCGTAATATTCATATGATATAAATTATAATAATAAAGAAATTATTTATTTGATTTTTAAAAAGCTATATTTTCATTTATTTAAATAAATAAATAAATATATCATTGTTAATCATATACTATTGATTTTGTTAACCTTTACTTAATTTTATTATGGTTAAATTTCTTTGTCAAGAACAAAACTCTTGATTTTAACTTTATAGAAAATTCATTTTTGATTTATGAGTTCTTACTTAACAAGCTCACTCCAGGAATAAATTAGCTCATAAAGGCAGGAACTATATAAACAGTGGCAGATTTTACCTTAAGGGAGTCAGAGGTGTGCAAGATTTTTGGGGCCCTATTAAAAGAAATTTTTTTTAAATCCTTAACTGACTATGAATATGGTTTTAAGTGGGAACTAACTTTATGACACACCATCATAATAGTGAAACGTTATAATATTTTTTTTTCCTTTTTTATAATATGAAGTTATGAATCCTAATTTAATTCAGTATAAATGAATAAATGTATTTCTTACCTGTTTTTGTTTGTTGTCAAATAGATATGATAAACAAATAAAAGAGTGAATTTCACTAACAATAATATCAAGTCTTCAATAAATCACTAATTCATAAAAAATAAACAGATGAGCTCTTGATTCATGTATGTCTCAAGAGTAAATGAGAAAATGTTAAACATATGCAGTAAACATTATTCTAATTTGTGATATATCATTATTCTTCAAATTTTATTGCATTGTTTACCTAAATACAAATCATATTCATGATATTCATAGTCTGTTAAAAAAAAACTATCAGGTTAATTGTATGGATATTCTTGAATTCAGAAATATTGTTGTAGTCTATAAATCTTGTTAAAAATCATATCTAAAAATTAAATATGTATTACTAGTATAAAATAAAGGGACCCCCTGGATTGTAGGGCCTGAGGCAGCCACCTTCACTGCCTGTACATTATTTGCTGATTTTAAATATCATTTTACTGGTATCATTCCATGTAGTATTCTCTCTCTTTCAATCAGGGAATAATATGATGCCATAATATTGTGAAAATTTTAAATTTTTTGCCATAATATTGTGAAAATTTGATTCAAAATTTTTATTAAAATTATTTTTCTCACTTATGTAAAATTCAATTTACTTAAAAATCTCAGTCCCAATTATTTACATAAACTAGAGAATACCTATATATATATTTATTATATTACCATTCTTTCCTACGCAAATTTTTCCTCCGAATTTTTCCAGTATCTGTCTTAGGAAGTTCATCCACAAATTCAATCTGAAATTTTAAATTATAATTTCATTAATTCTGTTATCATTTATTTTTGTTAATACAATATTTTAAACAACTAAATTATTGTATAGAATAATGAATTGAAATAAACAAAATTTCTAGAATTAAGATTCATAATAGACAAAGAGTGCCTTGAATATTAGCCCTGTATTCATCAAATGAAGTTTCAAAATGGCAAAATGTATTAAATAATTAACTGTAATCAACTCATTTAATCTAAAAATTGGTCTATAGGTATTCATCATGGGTAGTAGAATATAAATAAGATTGCAATAAATGATGATAAAATTTAATCGTGAATCAGTGATTCATGAGAAAATAGATCTAGTTTTATGTTATATTTCACATACAAAATCTAATTTACAAATTTTCAATTTTTGCACCAAGATTATATTATAAGATATATATTTACAATTATCCCATTATTATTTTTTTTGAAGAAAACTTTTAAAGAATTATTCCACATAAACATAGAGAAAAACTACCCTTGTAGAATCATAATAAGATTGTATAAGAATATTAGGGATAAAATTATTAAAGGTTGAATGTTTTCAAAATTTGAACTTACAGTTATTAACAAAAAACTCAAGTTAACTGAGTTTTTTATAAGAATTATATATTAATGCATCACATTTCAATTCAGACTAACCATTTATCAACATAATTATAGCCAAATTCTTAAAACTTATTAGAGGAGAAAAAGTTTTAGAAAACACTAAATTATAATCAGGACCATGCAAATGTACTTTGAGAACCCAGGTATATAATAAATAAATACAACTGACTTCCATATAATGCTGGGGATATATTCCAAGTTATATAAATCTATATTATGTGAGCTACATAGAATTATAAAAATAGTAAGGATCAAAAAATTGAAAAATATGAACATTAATTGCAATAAATAAATGCTAAACATTTATAAATACAGCATGTATTTAGCTACATAATGCAGTACTGTTAGGTTAATAAGACATTTTGTTGCATGCTACTAATTGGAAAAATTAAAAATGGCAGACCAAGAGTACAAATAGAAGAGTAAGAGTAAATAGAACATCCTCTGACAGTATGGTTTCATCAAATTATTATGAATGTATTCATAATAAATTAAGCAATAATCAGTTAAAATGCTTGGCTGTGATCAAAACTGTGTTTTACCAAATAAGTATAGTTGAGTCACATGGCAACATCATGGTTGCCATGATGTTGCCATGTGACATGATTATGACAGAACACTTTCACACATTAAGCCAAATTGATCAAGTGACATGATTATGACAGAATTTGTACCTAAATAAGTATAGTTGAGTCACATGGCAACATCATGGTTAATAAGCAAAACACTTTCACACATTAAGCCAAATTGATCAAGTGACATGATTATGACAGAATTTGTACCTGCTCCAAACATGATTTTATATTAATATACTAAAATCTTAAATTATAATAACTTTTTTTATATAAGTGAGTTCAATTCACTCTCTTTAAACAAAAGGGATACAGCAATAAATACTTATTTCCCCTCTTAAAGACTATTCTGAGATTAATTATCACAATAAAGTAATTAATACTATACTGATCAACAGTTATTTATTGTTTCCTTTATTAGTTTCTTAGCATTAGTTAAAAAAAGAAGCAAATAATTACTGATTCTTTTACTAATTCTATAATACTAATTTCTACTAATAACTACTTTTCTACTAATAACAATTATTTGCTATCTCTTTATTTTTTGGATTTCCTTTCATAACACTTTAAATATCAATACAGGCATTTCTCTAGTTGTTGTATTTGGCAACACTGAATGGAATGGACTGCCTGCCATCACAGGTTTTTTGAATAAGTTGACCATTAGTGGTCACCATTTGTTTTAATTTAGATCAGGTCATAGAATAAAGAGTCTTTCTCACCTTGTATTGGCAGTTTGTCATTAATTAATAATATAAAGTACAACACTAGTTGCAAAGTCGCAAATTCTAACGAATACCAGTAATTATTAATTATAAACTAAACCTAATGGTTCTAACGACACTGCAATTCCAGAGTTCGGCTTGAGCTCAGGTCTTTTTCTAATTCCTAAACTAAATATAATTAAATCAAAAACAATCTATCAAAAGTTAACATCTAACCAGCAAAACAAACAACTAGAAACTTACAAGAGCATAATAAAATAAAATAGAACAGGTCAGAGTTAACCTCTTCACATAGTTACAAACATAATTCTTACTTCAGCTTTGTTCATAAATCAGATTACAGTTGAGTCTCTGTAATCCGACACTCTGCAAACCATCGTGCCACCCATGTGAAATTTTCATGTCAACTTGTCAATGTGTGAGAGAACTGATGTAAACAAATTGTCAGTCTCTATTTGTTCATTGCACAGGCATTTTAGTTGGACTAATTTTTAAATTCAGTACATTGTTTACTGTTAAATAGTGTTTTTACTGTATCAGTATTTATTATTTATCTTTACATATTGTCACAAATCGAAAAAAGTGAAAAACAAAAACACAAGACACTGACTGTGGTCGAAAAGGCAGAAATAATTAAGAAACTTGACTTGGGGAAGAAAAGTTTAGTGATTTGGCTTCGTTTTATGGTATTGGACAAGCCACCATTTATGACATTAAAAAAATTGGGATTTTATGGTATTGGGCGAGCCACCATTTGACATTAAAAAAAATAATAATAATAAAAAATATTGGGATAAAATTGAGGGGTTTGTGAAAGATTTGAACAGTAAGAGCAGTGACAGGAAAATCTTAACCTGAGCATATTCGTTTGTATAATTCCATTTTTTTCATTGAACATCCAATAATCCAACAAGCCTTGGAACCATATGTGTTGGATTAGGGAGACTACTGTATTCATAAATTAGATACTACTGTTATTTTGGCTTGGTTTTTGGTTGAAATAACTTTATATACTGTATTTTGTAATATATTTCACTATTAGATCAATTAAAAGTTTCTTATTTCACAGATTTGAATATAAAATTCTGAATATAAAGCAAACCTTTTTTAGTATTATTGCCATCTTGAAATAATGCCAAAATATGTTAATTGTATAATTTTATATTATATTGGTTACTAGAACTTTCTACTATCATACTGTTTAAAATTATTGAAGGATTTTGAAATTTGCAAAATTTGAAAGTGAAATTTCATGTTCTTAAATACAAATTTTCATAACTAGAGGAGTACCTGTAGATATGATTATTACATATTGTATTATTCTTAAACATATAAAAAATATTATAAATGAGCATCCAAAAATACTAAAGAGCAATTGCAATGTGTTTTACTCATAACGTTTTAAAAGAAAAAATTTAATAGACTGCATATATATAGAATGCAATATCTGTAGAATGATTCTTAGATATAAATGATTCCTCCATTATACCAAGAAAAATTGAAATTATGGTCACAAGGCCATAATGTAGAAAACAAAAAACCTTTAATACATGAAAACCAGCTTGTTTATGATCTGTGACTATACTCTTATTACAAGCCCATTTCAATGATATATTCTTATTTCTGAGCATTTATAGCATTTTAATCATCTTGATTTTGATTCCTTTTGAAAAGAATTTTAATAATTCATGATTTTTTGTAATGTTTATTTTTATTTCGCATAAGGAAGTAAAATATGAATTCTGTTTATTTTTCATTTTGCTTTTATTATTTGATTTTAGTTTTGTTATATTCTATTATACCATTTTTAAATTTAATATAGTTTTTGCATTGTCTTTTGACAGTGTTGTCATTTATTGATATTTGTTTTGCTGTTCTTTTTTATTAATATAGATAGTTTCTACTTATTATTTTATGTATCTTTTGTTTAGTGTAGTTTGATCCATGAAGTTTTTGTGCCCAAACAAAACAATTCTTAAAATTTATCAAACTTTGAAATCATTTTTACATTATATAAATGAGAAATATATTCTACTATGTTTTTTTATATTTCATATTTTTATAATTTTTTCTCACATCTCTATATTCTTTAGATAACTGGTCTTGCCAAATGCAGCACTTTTCAAGAATGTAACTTCCTATAGTTAGTAAGGAATTATACATCTCTATATTCTTTAGATAATTGGTCTTGCCAAATGCAGCACTTTTCAAGAATGTAACTTCCTATAGTTAGTAAGGAATTATACTATATTATTACTTCTGTTATAATTATTAATTTTATATTTTATTTATTTATTTAAAAAATAGTATTAATTTTTGATAATACCTTTCTTGGATATTTATATGATGATGTTATATTTTTAACATGGTCTTGAAGTATTATCATCATTTGACTTTTATCCATATGTAAATATTCTTTATTCAGAACAACAAAAGCTTTCACAGTCTATAGAAAGGAATATCATAATTTATTAAATAACCATAAATTAATAATAGCAAAATTTGATTTAGAAAAAGATTAAAAACAGACTTCTCCTTCTTCTGGATCAGGACTGCTAACTACAGCAGATTCCAACACTGCTGGATGTTCTTGTAGTGCACTTTCTACTTCACATGGACCAATAGTGTAACTGAAATCATATTTCTATTAAAATCATAAATAACAAGCACTATTACAGGAAACAAGATTTTATTCTTTAATAGTCTAAAAACTGTTAAGCAGTTGAATAAAAAACTTTCCTACTAATAGTGCTTGTTATTTATATGATTTTCTAAGAAAGCATGTAGATTTATGATTTTGCATTTCTATCAAATTGTCAATTTAAATATTGTATGAAAATAATTGAATTTTAGAGGTGCACTCAAATTCTTAATACAGTGGATTCCGCTTAATTGGGACAGCCACATAATTGGGACAAATCTCAAAGAACGAAAACCAAACTAATAAATTAATACAAAATTTAAACTAATTGGGACAAGTTTTCGCTTAATTGGGACAGTAGCAGAAAAGAAATTTTCAATTTTTGATATAATTTAGGGTTTTTTCGAAAGTATGGCTACACATACATACACTAATCTTTGCCAAGATATCAAGAAAAGATTTTGCACTCAAAGTAAAATTGCTTGGCTGAATAAAATTAAAAGCCAGCCATTTAATACAAGCTATCGTAGACTCGCTGAAATAAACCAAAATCTACCATAAATGCGTCTCCTACAAAAAGAAAATCAACTGCGTAAGGAGTGGGAATTACAGAAAGAAATTCTAGGAATATCGAAAAGAAAGCGTGATGGAAAGGATTCAGAAGTCGAAGAAGCATTATATTAATGGATTTCTATAGTTAGCGGGCGAGGCGTGAATATCAGCAGCCCAGTATTGAAGACGGAGATTGGTAAAAAACTAATAATTAGGTACCTATTTTAATAAATCATTAAAATAGGTA